>CADDXX010000480.1:361644-376884 GCA_902810485.1 Alauda arvensis
GTTTCTGTGACTTTTCAAAAGGGATAACCTATCTTTGCAATGATATTAGCAAGTTCTCAGCACTCTGAAATGTACTCAAGCAGGGCCCACAGATCTTTTTCTTACAGACAGCCCACAATCGACTTGATATTGATTGGTGCTGTGCTGTTCCTGCCCTGCTCTTTAGCACAGCACCATCGCTGGTGGCTACACAGGTACATAGGTCTGCCAGAAATATCTCATTTAAAACCTTTAATTCCAAGGCATTAATTTCATGGCTGGCCTAATCTCCTGCTCCTAAAACCAGGCAAGTATGTAAAAACAATCTGTTCTGAKTCATGTTAAAACTGGCTTTCAAGTTTGTTAAAAAATTTAAGTGATCTGAAAAAAAAGCCTTAAAATTCTTTTTGGTTTCAATCTTATGGTCATTTGACATCTGTTACTTTGATTGCTTGGCAATAATATGAGGATATTATTTCACACCTGATTATACAAATGTATATAATTTACATTGCTAGCTTTACTTGTCTRGGGGTCTGCTTAAGAGATTCTGCAAAACCTCAGTGATTTAAAGACAGTTTAACAGRATAACAGATATTTAAAGTCCATYCTGCTTTCAGAGGGAGCTTGGGTCACAAAAACAGTAGAATAGTACTGATATGAGCACACCAGACTTTTCCTGCTTCCTAAATGTCTGTAAGGCAGGTCTGGCCCTCWGMTGCAGCTTTGTGTCACCAAGTGCAGGAATGATGAGACCTTCGAACAACAAAATAGGTTCTCACCTATTCCTGCAATGTATGTGCTGTTTGCATCCTGTTAGCAACCATCAAAAGCAGCCACAGAACAGTCCAGTCTGAAAGAGACTTTCAGGGGTCATTGAATTCAGCCTCCTGCTCAAAGCACAGGTCCAGCTCTGGGGAAACTGCATCATGGCATGAACAAGCAGGATTGCAGTGGTCACCCTATGGATTAATATCCCATTTCACATAGAGCTCATCTGGCACATTGTAAACAAATGGCTAATCCTAAACCAGAGTAAATTAAATGCRTGTTTAAGCACACTTCACTGATCATATTTTAAGGGATTTGAGGATAGATCCCACTAACATCCCTTCATAAATAATTAATTATTCTGGCAGGTCCCCACAAAGTACTGTTGGTTTTATACCCTGTGTACATAAGTTCTGTCCCTCAGCAATTTTTTAATTGCAGAGAACAAGACTGATGGAACAAGAGAGCTTTGGTGGTAGATGAGTTTGCTTCATGGAGTGAAATTAGACTGCCACAACATACAAACCAGTGAGTCCAATATAGCAAAGATTTTGCATGTCTTGTCATGTGAGGAAAAATACATGATACCCTTTTTACTGCCAAGTGAGGGCTGAAATGCAGGATAATTTAAAACACCATTTTAAATTATGTTCAAATATTAGAAGGCAGAAAACATTAAGATTTTTAGGACTATTTTCCGTGTGTACTTGAATTGTCTCTTTCACTGGTTTCCATTACACCAAGATCAGGAACCTGTTCCATCCCTTAGCCTGAATGTGACTGGCTAAAATGAATACCAAGAGGATGCATTATAGATATCTATATTTAAATGCTGTGTTTTGATGGAAATATGTTCAAATCTTTTGTGTTTACATTTTTATCACATTAAAATAAACTGCCTRCCTCATTTCAGATCACTTTTCCTGCATTTCTTGTGTTAGAATCACCTTAATTGTAGATTCTAAACACCAAGATAGTGTTTTGCAACTGGTTTAATTAACTCAAATGCACTTCAAGWGTGATGGATTGAAAAAGGTCAGTTTRTAGTTTATAGAAATAGCTCACCTGAAATAAAGGGAAAAGCTCTCTCTCAACATGGGTGAAAGAACATTTTTAAAAGGCATTGATAATA
This sequence comes from Alauda arvensis, assembly GCA_902810485.1. Lineage (NCBI taxonomy): Eukaryota > Metazoa > Chordata > Aves > Passeriformes > Alaudidae > Alauda > Alauda arvensis. Next base: position 363,527 of record CADDXX010000480.1, read on the forward strand.
AAAGGAAAGTACCTCTAACCTCCAGGATGTCCTAGGCCCTTCTGCCAGTTTCCAGGAGCTGGCTCAATGATTCTTGTGTGTTCCTTCCAGCTCASGCTATGATTCTGTGACTCCATGAMATTATCTTACAACAACCTCTTTTCTGAGGAACAGGGGAAGTTTCCAAGCCCAGCTTCTGAGATCTGTTGAGGGAGCAAACCTTTTATGTTTATCCCTGTGTTACAGGAGGCAAAGAAAGTTCAACTGTCCTCAGTGATTTCAAGTTTRGAAAAATAATCAGAGATCCTTCAACCTTTCATGTTTCTTCAAAGCATAACGAACAAACGTTTACAGCTGATTCCACATGGCTTTTTATTTTCTTCCAGGGAGAAATTAGATTTCACAGTTGAAGGAATTGAGCTCCATCCAGAGAAAAGGGAGGTTATCACACCTTGCAGAAATTTGTACACAGCACAAGCTACTCTGCACTTTCTGCCCTGAAGAATCATCCATYCCCTGCAGCACAACCATGCAAGCATGACCTGACTCAGCACAAGAGACTCTGCTCACAGAGGAGGGGCAGCCTGTGCAGGGAAAAGCCAGTGCAACACAGGCAGATTTTACTCCTGGACCTGTAACTTCGTTTGAAAAAAAAAAATAGAGAGAGAAAGAAAAGTTGAACATTTCATTTGGCATAATTTCTGTTGTTGTAGTTTCTTTTCCAAAAGTTAAAAAGAAGATCATTGTGCAGACTATCTGGACAGGAAATTGTTTGGTTTCACTGTCAAGATTTTTTTTTAGACATTGAAATTGTTTTCTTTCTTGAATTATAATGAGAAGTTGAAATCTGGGTAAAATCTTTTTAATCTTCAGCCAGAGCAGTAATGAAGTGGCTTATGCATGCTCCTTCAAAAGCTGAATACCCTGTATTCTGTTTCAGAGAAACAAGGGATGTGTAACCTTTTTTGAGTCTTTAAGGTGTTTCTTTTWATCTGTACTKTTMACCTTCTATTGCATCCTYAGAACTAGGTCATGTGCTTGTTACAGGCYYATAGACAAAGAGGCAGAAGTCATGCTTTTAGATCACAGTGTGATCCAGTCTGTCATTTACTGTGTAAGGGCATATCCACAGACATTAAGCACGTAAACTGAACAGAATATTTTTGTCAGCTAATTACCTTAGAATGAAGAGCATGTGTCTTCTATAAAGAAAACAAAAATTTAACTACTATATTTAACGTCGCTTATAATTTTATTATAGAAATATATTTAATTGATATTGTAGGATTTTACTATTTCATAGCTTGTATTTGATATATTTAACATGTCCCCCCATTTTAATATCATTTAACAAATAAGTGTTGCAAGGTGCAGTTTAAAGAACATAAGGTTGTAATATTTAAATGAAATTACATGTTATGATAAATCATTTTGTCTCTACTAATTTCTTAGCACAGCTTTGTCAAACCCACAGATTGTTTTGCTAGTGTTTCCACAAGTAGTAATGGAAGTATTTGGCTTATTTTCTAAGCCCCACTAAGTGTAGGTTACAGTCATTCCACGTGGCTTCAGCTGATTCTGTCTGGACTCTCAGTGGTCACAGTGTTAGAGCTGATGTGGATTAGGCACCTGGTCTCACATGCACGRTTTATTCAGTCCAGGCAGTTCAAGCAATTGATCTGATTAATGCAAGCACCAATAGGTTCAGAAGTTTTTTAAAGATCACACAGTGACAACTCCAGCAAAAGGACCTGCAAGTAGTGCTTTAAAATAAAGCACCTGAAGTTCCAACTCCCCCATCCTTTTTCCTGGTGTCCTAGGTTGCAATGTAAGATGTGCCCAAATTACGTATTCTATCACCATCTCCATGAGCTGTTGAAACAGGTGGGGCAGTGTTTTCCTGCCTCCTCCCTCCCCACTATCTCCTGTTAATGGCCCATCAATGCCCTGCCCATGGCCCACAGGTAACTCCCCTCGGGAGCTCAATGGGCAATCAAGGACCCATTGTGTGACTCACAGAATGACATCAGCCATTGTGAGATGCTCTGCCCAGTGGGGAGGAGCCAAGCATTCCCAYCTGGATATAATCTGGAGTTTGGAACAGCACAAGCACTSACTGACTGGATTCCCAGAGGAYAGGAGCTGCCAGATCTTTCTGTGGGATCACTGCTTCAACAAGACTGCTTCATTTGGACTCCTACCAGCAGCCTAACAAACAGGGTGTCAGGTTGTATTCTGACTCTATCAAGGGTCTTATCTCACTATTTATTGTTTTCCTATTAAATTGTATTTCTGACTTGGAGTCTCTCACTGGTTTTGCTTTCAAACCAGAACACCTGGCTTCCTGCACCCCTGAGAGCCCCATGAACTTCAGTGGAAATGACAAGGCTTCTACATTTTCTGTCAAACCTGATATTTTAGTTGTAATGAGAGCTTCTCTAAGCTATGGTGACCAAACCTCCAATTTCACATAATTTACACCTGCAGTCAGTCAGGGCAAGTCCCTGACCTATGTAGGGTAGTTGTTCCTCCTTTGTCCACATATAAAATATATAGAAGGAGATCATCATATGTTCTTATTACAGTTTCTATAGTTGTTGTTTTATGTTACTAGTGGTAATAAAATAGTAGCAATATATAGTGTTAGTTAATAATGACAATAAAATAATTGTGATGTTATTTTAGGGAAATATAAAAGAGAAGAAAACAAAAGACTTCTTTTTAAGAARTCACAACAGAAATAAAATATCACCAATTACAAGAAAAGGTTGTTTGTTCTAAAAAATTGARCACTTCTAATTATGAATATGATAAAGGCATATGAAACATTTTTAAAATAAGATTTTCTAGTGTCATTCTTATTTTCTTTGAAACTTGATTCGGTATTATGTGTCAGAACAACAGGTGTACTTTGTTTTGAATTGAGTTATAGAGTAACAAATCCTAGTTTCATTTCACGAAAACACTTATCCACAGGCTTAAGAGTGTTTATATTCAAAACAACCCCTAGAGTTGTGCTTACAATTGAGCATCTGCTTGTGTCCTTCCAAGGAGGACTTAAGCTAGTAATTAACATTGACATGTGTTTACACACTGCCTTGGATAGGGACCTTTTCCTTGTTGAGGTTTTACTCTCAACTGAAAATAATTGGCTTCAGATTTTAGCTGTATGAGGTGTAATTAGTGCAGCATTTCATCCCTTGGCTGCATAAAGCAGATGTTTAAACTATCCTGGCTTCCTAGGGAATGACTGTATATCACAAAAGGGTGGCTTTTCACTCAAAAGTTCTCTCATTGGGAATATCWGTTCCAGAGAACTTATTTTAATTTTTTTTGCTTCTTTTCATACATTTGAACTCCAGCTGTGAGTTCCATCCCATTACATAACTRCAGGGAAGCTCATTAAGAATAAACTCCATTACCTTGCCAAAATTATGAATGCCACAGGTAGGCTTCTGGCTTGCACCGAAGGTGTTTTCCCCTTAATTCCTCCTTGTTTTTCTCCTATTCCCCCTTCTGCCCTGCACTCCTGCAGCTGAAGCAGATGCTTTCTCAGGTGTAGACCTGAGTTTTTYAACTGACTTAGAAAGGAATTTGATCCATATATTAGACGCAGGTAAGGCATCAAGGAGATTTCTTACTACCTTTCTCTTAAAATTTGACAAACCTGAAGCTATGGATTGTGCATCTTGAAGCATAAAATTATACAAAATCTTCCAATTGTAATACTTTATATTGTGTTAACATCAATTCAYAATCTGCTGTGGTTTTGTCTCTCTTAGGAAGAAGGAAGTGAAGGGGGGTCAATTAGGATTGAAACAATCCAATTTGTTAAGATAGTGAATATTGAGGAAACAATGCCTCCTGCAAAACACTATTCTTTTCAGGTTAGCCATGAAATTTGTTTCATTTATGTKTCTTGTGAAATATGCCAGTTGTCCTAATGTTACACYTGGTGTCCCAGTCCTAACCTGATATTGCYGAGTGCTACTGATACTGGTACTTTATGGYKGGACACAATGGTTTTAAAGCCCTTTTCCAACCTAAATAATTCTGTGATTCTAAGATATTTACAGCAAAGAAACAGTCCCTATTAGTRAAGCTGCAACTTTCCTGAAATATTTTAATTGATTGTCATGGAATTTAGGTCAAGTCTGTCTTTTACATTCACAGATCTATCAGATGCTGGCTTTGATTTTATCTGGAATATATCTGTGTGATTATCATGTGTTTTAAAGCAGAATTGAGCACGTAAAATTCTTATTTTTAATTCTCTTTGTCTAATTCCACTCATCTTTTTTGGCTTTAATGCTAAGACCAGCGTCTGCTTGTCCTGACTTCCTGATTACCATTCATGTGTGCCACATTCAGGAAATCCAAGGCTGTGCCTTGTGTCAGAAGATGCAGCTGCACAAAGCATATTTGTTCAAAAACTAAATATCATGAGAAAAGTGTAACTTCAAATTTGCTGCCTTTCAGCAGTTTCAGATACCTGAGSTTCCTCCTGGAGTTTCCATCAATCCCAGTTCTATGGGCAGTGGGACAAGCAGATGTGGAAGTGGTCACAGATTCCTTGTTGGAGTGCYGGTGACAGACTGCCCCACCACAAGAAGCAGGCTGCTATAGTGAGTAACAGGTACTGAATGTTGCATTATTTCATGACCCTGTAGTCACTGCCTTGCCCAAGAACAAGCCTATGACAGATATTTAACATTTAACTGCTGGTTAATCCTAGGCTGATCCTAGGTGTCATTCCAATCTTCCTTTTTCCTTCTCCCTCCTGCAATGTTGTGACAGCAGACAACACACTTATGTTAAATTTGTGTATTTGTCAGGAGTGCGTAATTCAGTAATGTAGGGAAAAGCCTATGCTATAGTTTTCAGGATGGTGGATTGATAAAAACAGTGTTTCTAAAAGAGACTTTAGGATTCTGATAGCTGAACATAAATTCCCACTGATKCTGTGGCCAAGGCAGCTAATGGCCTTGTTGGACATGGAAGCAGGCACATACTGAGTGAAAGCACTTGACGTGTTTTGACACTGCTGTGATCACCAAGGGAATATTGTGTCCAGTTCTGGTGACTGTAATTGAAGAAAGATGTTGAGAGCTGAACAGATGTCAGAGGAGAGGCTTGACAATGACTAATAGATTGGATGGATAACGTCACAGAGARAAGCTCACAAGGCTCCACCACTTCCCTGCACGAGGAGACAGGAAGGACATTGATCAATGGGTGTGCACTCTCCACTGGGAGTAAACATTTAACAAGAGCTCTTGGGGCTCACRTACAAAGGCAGTAAAGTGGCATTTGAAATTCTGTGCAGATGACTGAAAAGCAATGTACACAAGGGAAATGAAACCCTGACCTAACACAGATACACACAGACACAGCCCAGTACTAAACGTGATCTAAAAAGCAAAGCAGATGTTAGTMATTATTAGGTAGGCATTGAAGGAAGATAGGCTGAAAACAGGCCAAACAAGCTGACTGTTCATATTGTTAGTGGTAGGTAAGCTGTAGGAATACTAACTGAAGGATTTTATAGATTCTAGTTATTTTTCTTTAAAAGGTAAGTGAATTCAGAGTAGAACTATACCTCTCAAGGGGTGTTAGGTATAACTGCACCACCTTTGGATCAGGATTCTGATACTGTACAGCTGCCTGGAGCAGATATTTTCCTCAGGATTTGTTACTGGATGCTGCCAGTAACATGTTCCTGGACTTGAATGAGTGTTTGATCTGGCCTGAACATGAGCCAGAAGCTGGAGGATGAATGTGGAAAAACTGAAGTGGGAAAAAAGAGTTTGCAGTTGGATTATAAGGTGTTTTGTATACAGCTCATTGGAATATCCAGAATATTTGATACCATCCTTTTTTTTAGCAACTTTCAAAGTTCTTTAGGATACTTTGGCTAAGACAGTACATTTAAATTATTTAAATTTATATCTATCTGTATTATTTAAATTTATATCTTTTCATGTATATGCTAAGCTTTTTTTTAATATCATAGCTGCTATAAAATGTAGTTTTTAGTAAAACCAGGGGAAATAAACCACTAAATTATATCTACCATGTTTTATCAAAATGTTAGTGACATTTTTACCTACCAAATAAACTAGGCAGAATTATTTTCTGTCTTTATTCTTAATACCCCTAGTTAAATTCTAGTCTTTGGCTGTAAGATCCTTCCATTAATGATGTCCCATAAGCTGGACAGGTAGGAGCAATAGAAATTGAGCAAGAGAGAGTGCATGAGTGAGTGTMAAGCAATGCAGTTTCAGAAGCTAAACTCTTATATTAATATATATTTTTTTCTAAACAATGTGGTTCATTTACATAATTTAACATGCTTTTCTGATGTATTTTCTGTACAATTTAGTTGCAGTTATTTCTAAGTTTTAGTTTTTATCTGCACAGACCTAGAGAGGAACATTTTTACAACAGTATCTCCCTTGGTGCCCTGTTTTCAAAGGGACTTCTCTCATGTCTGTGTACATGCTTAAGAATGAAAAACCATGTTTGGTAGAGGGAACTGCAGTTTATGGGTATTTGGGCTTCAGCCTTCTCAAGTTTGATTATTTGACATTGTAGGACACTGGAAGATTGACTGGTCTTAAGCATTTACAGTAAAAAATAAAGTATGAACCCAAAATTAAAAGTTAATCCAAAAATGTAGATGTGARCAGTTGGGAACTTGATTTATGGTTGTGAGACTGCCTGTATCAATTTTGAAAATTGAAATTAATTATACCAGCTTATCTACTATTATCACAGGTTTCATCACTATGGAGTAATAAAAATGTACAGAGTTGTCAATTGATTTGTATTAGTAGTTTGAAGAGTTTCAAGTAGCTTCAAAATCACTTGTTACAACAGCAAATAAAGCCATGAAACCCCCAGTCAGCTGCAAGGGCAAGAAAATACTCATTACCAGTCRTGGATGTCATTACCCAAGAGAAGAGCTAGAAGAACAATTTTTGCATATTGAACACTTCAGTTATATCAGATAATAATGCATGCATAATCATGTGCTGTAGCTACTCTAAATTTGTTCCTAAATAAGTTCCTGGTGTTGCTCACAGAGATGTGTGGGGCACAGGGAGACTGTCTCTGTAGGGAAGGCTCCAAACAGCCTTGAGCTTGTTACCACTGGGTRATTGGAAGCAGGATTTCTTAACCACTGATTTATAGACCAAAAGAATCAATGAAAATCTTCAATAAAACTGAAGCCAGCTGAACATGAGCCATTGTATGCCCAAGAAGGCCAATGCTGGTAGCAATACTGGCTACAGCCACTGCAGCAGTGTCTATTAAATGAAAGGTTTATTTCCAGAGGGATCAGGGAATACCATCAAAATCAGCTCTCTAGTGTGTAGGAAGCGCCCATTCCTAGAGAGCCCAAAATCTCCTCTCCACCACCCTCCTCAGTGAAAACAGTGCAGGGCAGACATTGTGCCTGGCCTGTGAGCAGCTGTACCTGTTCTGTGGGGTGAGGGATGGTGGCACTTTCTCCCAGGCAAGTGCCCAGCTGTGCTCTCCTGGGCTGGGGTCAGGAGTACAGATGCCTCTGAGGAATGTCTGTTTAGCCCAACTTTACAGAGGCAGCCTCTAAGTTAGGAACTGGGAGGTGCATCTGAGCTCTTTGCGTGCTCTTGCCTTTGTCCAGACTTTGTACCAGTCAGAAACTCAAGAGTTTGGTGTCCCAGTGAGAAAGGCAGGATTTCACGGAGCCAGAGACAAACCAGGATGCCAAGAAGTGCTGCTTGTGCTCAATTCTGCCTGAGCCCTCCAGCACAGCAGTTGCTTGATCARGAAGGTCAAGAGCTGACAGAGTCATGAATAGAAGTAAATTTGAAGATTTTCATCTCTGCCTATTCCTTCATCTATCTCCTCCTCCTGGACAAATGCTGCAGCAATAGTGATATCTTTGACCTTAGTTTTACTGCCCAACTTAATTATTGACTTTTGTAAGTGGGAAGGAAGTAACAACAACAATAGAAYAGGCCCAAGTGTCTTAAGCTATGATGTTTTTATCTCTTAAACAAAAGGACTAACAGTAGGATCTGACTCTCTGTAGTCATACATTCTTATAAAGCTTCCAACAAATTTAACCAGGTTCTATTTCAAAGCATGGGATTTTAGAATCTGTATTTCCTACACTTTTTAAAATTTGTCTTCTTTTCTGTATCTTGAGATTTGGGTCTATTTCCCAGATTCTCTCTGCTAATCAAAAAGTAACAAAGAAAGAAGAGAGCTGGAATTTTTATTTATGCACCTGATATGAACAGTCAGGGCTTTAAGAGACACATAGATTGTCAAGAGGCAGAAGATAAAAATCACAAGAGCTATAAAACAGCTTTGAGAAGAAATAATAATAAAGCCTTTGAGAGAAGCTACAAACAAAGAAGCTTTTGACATTTTTTTTCTGATAGATTTGAAAGCAATAAGACTGTGAACATGTAGCAGCATAACTTGTTTTGAATATTGTGGTCTGTTATGCCTGGRTTCCATCAGGAGATGCTTTGTCTATCTGGAGAGATCATCAGTCATGCAAATCTRCTGCTGAACATTCTGGATTCTGCTATCTGCTTGATTCAGAGARGGTATTTTGAAAGCAAAATTTAAAAAGCAGGGACATGACATTTTTCTCATGGGTACTTTTAAAACATGTTCAGTAAATGAAGCTATAATAATTACCACATCTGGGTAGAACAAATTCACTACATTTTCCAAAGCCATATGATATAACCAGATAAAGAAGGCTAATACTGACTTTTCATAGTGAGGAACAGTCTAAATATAGACACAGAAAGCAGCTTCTATAAGCTCTCAGCACTTTGTCCTTTCATCTCTTCAGTTTGATCATCAGAGGTGCCRCCATTCCCCCAGCCTTCTTTCTGCSTCTCAGTTCATGCCCCTCACCTCTCCAGCCTCTGCAAGCCTTCCTGCSCTGCTTTCCTCCCAGCTGAGCTGAGGTGTTATTTTGTACAAGGCATCACTTTTGCACKCTCACATCCTGCACCTTTGGTGCCTCTGTTTCTTTTGTCAGTTCAGCATGAAACCTTTCTCCCACGGATGAGCTGGTGCCCTAAAGAGTGATGCCACTGCACAGAATGTTGGGAACAAAAGGTCCCTTCATGGGAGCCAGAGGGMACTTCCTCTGTGCTTTGAGAACCACAGGAAGCTGGAGCTTCCTGCCTGAGRAACACTTTCCCCTCTGCTGGTGCCTGGCACCTGCTGTCTTTGCAATGGGCAGTGGTTTGTGCAGGTCAGAGCAATGCTGCAGGAGAGCAGGGGGAAGTTCACTCAGTGAACACAAATATCTTCTCATTGCTGTGCATTGGATAAGTCTTATGGGAGTTGAAATGATTCAGCACACACTTCCAGATGTGTAACAGGAATGCAGCTCTGCAGATAATCGTTCCTCATATGCACATCAGAGCTGAAGCTCAGGCTCACCTGTGGCTCTCTGTAGATGGCACAGTCATCATTATGAAAACCACATAATACCACTGCAAGCATAAAGGAAATAATAAGATCCACTCAGTTACTCAGGAAATGKTCTGGGGCTTTCAGCCAGTTTTGGACAYRGAAAGCTGCATATATGGACACAAATCAGGACATCARTCTCTACCAGATTACAGATGAAGTCTGTCCAGAATATTGCAACAGTCAAATATACATCCAGCAGTGAAACCCAGATGTATTCGTCTTGGACTGATTCTTTTTCCTGGCAGGTTGGACAAAGAAAAATTAATTTCTTTTACAATTCTATACACCATTCACTTTTCCCAATGCTTTCTAGTTTCTTCTGCTCACACAAAAAAGATGAAAGTTCCATCAGATTATGACACTCTGATCAGGTGTTACTTTGAATTTTAAAGCCTTCTGATAAGTTGTAGTTTGGAGTCAGTTTTCCCATGGTTTTTCATGTAAATAACAGGTGTTGTTTTCTAACTARCTTGGATGTTTACATTCTTCTTAGTGGGATGGATGTCCTTGACAAGCATGTGTATTAGCCAGTGTGTGTGTAGAGGTGGGAATTTTCTCACCCAATTAGAACCTTTTCCTCCTCTTGTATAAAATATCCCTGATTTTGAATAAATTCCTTTTTCTTTTCTTTCCCCTTGTGATTGCTGTGTCGTGCTGTTCTTTCGTGTAGCAGTGTGACAATCAGGTGCAAAAAAAAACTCACAGGAAATTGAAGGAGTTATTTAATCTTCAAAACTCTTCAAAAATTACAAAGGCATAATATCAGATGTGCACATCAGCTTATAAATATGATTATTGAATATCAATTTGCTCTAATGTCACTAGGTGTTCTAAAGAGACAACAGTTTAATCCCTGTACTATATTTTTTCTCATCTTTCTGACAGCTGCAGGCAGCTCTAGTTCTGTCACTATTGCACAAAGCCACACAGGCAGTCTAAGATTTGAGTCCTGCCTAACTCAGGTCCTCAGCTATAAGGTGCTCTCCACCAAAGTCAGATATGACCAAGCAACCACCAAGTAGCATTACTCACTGAGTAACAGATCTACTTCTAGTCAGGAGGACTCTTCTGTGAGTGATACCTCTGTAAAGAATGAGTATCTCACCGGAGCTCAGTGAGACGAGATTGAGATTTGTTGTTTGCAGAGGAGATTGTCTTCTGGCTCAGTGGATTCAATCTGGTTTTGTGTTTTCTTCTTGTTTAAATTATGAAATGTCAATAAATAAGAAAACAAGTATAAATACAATGCTATGGTCACTTGGACTTGATTTAAAGGAATCACAGCCTGCTGGAGGACACATGCCAAGTGACAAATAAATAAATAAATAGGTGGCATTTGCAGCCTTTTCTCTCATCCTTAGCTGTCAGTGTTTCAAGTGTAGTTTTCTCTGCTCTTAATTAAAGAATTGTGACGTCTGACATTTCCCTGATTTCTAAATGCATTTCAGTGCCTTCATTTTAGATAGGCTTTTTCCATGACTTGATTGATGTTACCTAACATTAATGCCAGGCTTCTCATCCAAGTCATTTTTGCAGACATCCACAACAATCCCTGGTGAGAGGTAGACACTTCTGTAGGATAACGTATTTCATATGAGGATATGGGTCAAAATCTCATGAGATTAATCCCATATCCACATATCAAACACACTCAGCTCTGCCCAGGCGAAGTTAGGCATCAAGGAGTCACATTCCTTATATCCAACATGCTTGGCAAAGAAACATCAAAAAAAGCATTTAAAGGAAAAAAGTTATTTAGAATTAGCATAGCTWTTTGCTTTCAGTGATTAGCAATAAAGAGTTGATTAATGCTTGTTGTGCTTGATGCTAACATTGTTATTGATCAAAAGCCATTAAAAAACGCTTTGAAGGTATTTTTAAAACACACTGATGATATCTTTTGATACAACAATACCCCATCACAGTTATAGTAAAGCAAAACTTGGTCAAGCAGTGTCCAGAGTGCAGAACTGCAACAGTTCAGAGAGGTGGCAGGATTGTGACACAAGTCAGGTCTGTCCCATAATTCTGGTGACAAGAGCTTCCTATTACAGCAGTGTCAGTCTCCACTCAGAGTTAATTGCTTCTCCTGTCATTATCATGGAACTTGGTTCTGTCCTTGCCTGTCTCTCACATGTGGACAACAGTGGCTGTTTTCCTCACCCGTTCCAAATGGATAAGAAAGAAAACTCCATGCTTGTGCCCATCTTCTGAGCTTTGATTAATTTGATCAATCATTATATATTTGTTGAAGATATAAGTGATCATGTACATAGCATGTGTTAATTCTTATTGCAGCCTGTGCTACATCACATTATCATTTATTTCCCGTCTTCAAAAACAGAAGCACAGAAAACTGTCCTGCCCCAGGGGCTGCCACCAGACAAGTCAGCCCTGAATATGGCTGTGGCTCAATGCAGCCATGAACACAGAGGAAATTCAGCTGTCCAGCTTGTCAGAAGCAATAAATTCTGTGTATCAGAAGAAAATCATCCTGACTGGTGGAATGTAAGGGATTTGGAAGGGTACTTATGCCCTGCAGAATGCTTTTGTTCCATTACCAAATCTTCCACATCTATCTGATCTTCCAAGACAAGACTGCAGACAGCCCTGGCACCTTTCAGGATCTATGTTAGAATTACCTCAGTARATTTAAACATTGCTCTACAAGCCTCAGTGTCTTCTGTACAACTCCATTTTCATTACCATCCTTGGCTGGCAGGTTGARTAAAATTTACAGCAGTGACTGCCTGGTGTAATAGCTAAGATAGTATCCAGTGGCCTTATTTTTTCATATGTGCTTGAAGAAGAGCCTGTGTTACAGCAGTTATACATTTTTTCCAACTATTTAATTTACATTAATAAGAAGATAAAGCCTCCCCTAACAAATGTTGCCTCTTGTGTGTCTGCAAACCAGTTTTAGATCAGTTCCATTAAAATTACAGTAGCACAGACAGCCTGGGAGACCAATGAGAACTGCTGGGGCATGAATCCTGTGTCACTTCCATCTCTACTCAGCTTTAGCAATAGTTTTCCCCAAAGGCAGGGCATCCCTACCTTGCACAGGGTTTATTGTTCTTTTGGAGGTTCACAAATGGAAAAATTCCCTTCAGCAAATCAAAATAAGATATTTTTCATTAATATCCATCAGGGGCAGAAATAAACACATTTTCTAAGTTCTTAAATGAGAAACAGCTTCAGGAGTTCACTGGAGACCAAGGCAGCACAACAAACAGGAGTTGCCTTGAAGAGATAAGGTTCCTGGTGTGTCTTGTGATGGATACTAGCTGARTTTCATTTTGTSTSCTTGATAGAAATGTRGAAGGGAAGTATTTTTTGAGCTAGKRGATGCTCAAWTTSCTTTGGAACAGACTGAAATTACYTGGTCTACTCATAATTCCCTGATTAGGTTTACAATTAAAAGAAAACCAACAAAAAAAGCCACTCAAGGTAACTCACAAGACTGCATAGATGAAGAAAGCAGCACATGACCCCATCAACTCAAAGAAAATTATAAATTGATCAGCTGAGATATGCTCCTAAACACCTTCATTTATGGTTATGTAAAAATATATGMTATAGGCAGCTTTGCTTATGGAGCCTGATTAGAGGGCTCTAAGATGGATGAAGGAGCAGAGAGACAAGCAGAGAGACATYCAGAGAAAGGCAAGACATTTAAAGTTCTTTTCTTTTGTGTTGAGAAACGGAGGCTTTTGCAGTCTTGATTGTATAAGGAAAAGTCACATATACACCATAAAAAATTCTCTAAATTCTGTTTGAAAAAAGATTTTGATTCCTTGAATGCAGTAAGAACAAACTTTAGGACCTACCTGTTTCAGCTGTTTTTATGAACTATCAGTTTTCTTGTTCTTCTGAGATCTGTG
>CADDXX010000480.1:377187-462424 GCA_902810485.1 Alauda arvensis
TTAAATCCACAGATGCCTGTTGGCCCCTATAACATCATGTCTGAGCTGTCCATACCCACTTCTCAGTTTCACCTGGCATTGTGCAGGGCAGAGGCCTGAGCCCATTTGTTGGCTGTCCAACCTTGGGCAGTTTGCAGGCAGCCATCAGTCCCTGGTGTCCATCACAGCACCTGASATGGCTCACAAGGACATCCTTGGACAGCTGCTCCAGCCTCCCACTCCATGAAACCAACCCCAGAGCAAGAAACCATTTCAGTGACTGGCAAAAAGGGTTCTTCATCGAAGGGCAAGTTTCTAAAACAAATTGCTTCTGTATTTTTTAGGCATGGTAAGGAAAAGCAGRAATGTTTTAACCATGAGCATTTCTGCTACTGGTGTTCTGAAAAGTGGGYCTCTGATTAATCCCTTTTCCTGTTTTAAGTGACCAATTTAATTGTCATGTACAATTATGTAAACTGGGARCTGCTTATCTTGTGGGAGTGAGGATTTGTACCAAGTGCTTACTTGAGAAAGCTGCCTTGGAATGATGATAAACCAAGGGTAATCAATATGCAGCCATCTACTGTTTAAGTGTTTTCCACACCAGAGTAGTAAAGATTAGGCAACATTYCTGGAATATTTATATTTTTAAATAATCTTCTGAGTATTAAGCATAAAGTTTCCTGAAATGCTTAKAATCAGATAATCTTCTTGACTCATACATTAATAAAAACCATCCTGGTTTCATTTAAATCAATAGGGTTTTGTCAATGATTTCAAGGATGCTGGGATTTCAATCYCTGTACTTTTATTTCAACATTAAATCTGCCTTGCTAGCACTCCTGTGCTTTCATATGTATGTGTGTGAGTAGTCCAGTGCAGGATAAAGGGAGTCCAGATCACATCCATCTTTCCCTTTTTAGTCAGATGACATGACATGRCATTTTAAGCATTAGATGTATGCCAAACTATTTGAATGAAACAGATTTTCTTATAATAAACCATACTGGACAAAATTCAGAGATGTCCTTGAAAATTCTCTACTCTTCTATTTTCCTGTGAAAGGAACCWTAAATAYCTATCTATTATTTCTGTAGAAGAGRTYACTTTAGAGGCATCTTTCTCTTTCACATGRACTCCTCTCATCTGTCATGCTCAGGACATTTGTTTGCAAAGTCTAGGGCTGTGCAGTTTTGGAAAGCTTCCCTGTCATGTTTGAAAAGGTAGATGCAATCTCCTCCTAAGGTCACTCAAGGGATATGGAGTGCCATTGCTTGTTAGGGCTTTGTCCTGGTTTAGGCTTGCACTGGGAATATTTGGCTTTCTAACACTGCACAGTGGAGGASTCAGGCTGTTTAAGTGTTCACCAAGTGATAAAAACATCCAGGCAATTACATATGTGTCAATTTTTTTCAGAYATTCACCTTAGACCATGGCATAACTACTCAAAAATGGATAGGTCACATTACTTTTAACCCAAGGAAGGAATTTTTCATAGAGTCATTGAATCTTACAATGGTTTGTGTTTGAAGGGATCTTTAAAGATCATCTAGTCCCTGCCATGGAARGGATGTTTTTCACTAGGTCAGGTAGCTCAAAGCCCCMTCTAACATGACTTCAAACACTTCCAGGGATGTGGCATYCACAGCTTCTCTGGGCAAACAGTTCCAGCATCTCACCACCCACCTCATGAAAAATATCTTCCTTATGTCCAGTCTAAATTTACTCTCATTCCATTTAAAACCATTACTCCCTGACTCATTACTATGGGCCCTAGTAAAAAGTCTGTCCCCCTCTTTCTGTTAAGTCATTTTAAGTATTGAAAGGCCACAAGTTTTTCACAATTTTAACATATTGCTTTTTCATCGCAGGGAAAACTCCAATGTCAGTGTACTGACGTTGGCAGAAGAGTATTGCAAAGAATGAGTGAATTTATAGAACCCATCTTCATAAGAATCAAAAGATTCTTTGGGCAGAACTTGCATTTCCACTTTACATGTCCACCATACCCATAGCAGTGCTATTCTATGCATGGCTGTCATAATAATGACCATAAATATAGACATTGTCATCAGGAACATCACTGCCCACGGATTTCTGAAGGCATGAAGGTATTTGTTTTCAGGGAAATAAAAAGTCACTTAGGCAAATGAGTCTTATAGAGTAAAGTGATGCTTCCTGAAAAGGAACTGCTATTAAAAAGACTTTCRTTGGTGCTCCCTGAACTGATCTGACAGAGCACGTTTGGATTGTTTTTCCCATTTGGCAACTCTCAGTTTATTTAGTTTACTTAAATATTATGTAACCAGAGGGTTACAGAATAAGGTTAGAGGAGAACTATATCCCTCCCAGGCTTGAGGCAGACATGACACAGGTTTGAGCTGTGTCATGGTCTGCAGGAGACAGAGCAAACTGCTTCTGGTAGAGCTCTGGGCAGAACTTTAGGGCAGCAGSATCCACCTCTAAGGAGTTACCCTAAAAAGTCAATGCCACAGAGTGGACCCAGATATTTAGGGCAAGGAGAGTCGCTGATGAGGGGAAACAGATAGGAACTGTTGGTTTCCCTGTAATCTCATGGCAAATAATCACATATGCAGGACAAGTCCCAGATCTAGCCTCTGACTTTTAAGAGCAGTTTTGAAACTATTTACAATGTCTGGCATTTTTTTGTGTGCCTGCTGCACTTTGTTTAGAAACCAGCCTGCGAATGAAAAGCCAAATATTTCTCTCTGTTATGCAGGTAATACCTCCCATGCCCAGCCTGAACAGCTGTTCTGTCACAAGGTCCTGTATATCCTTTATTGCTTCTATATGAACAACCATGGAACAGTTTCTGAGTCGTCTTTGCTCTACTGTGTAGCTAGAGGATGCTGATGCTCTTCAAATAGCTGCAGTATTATAAAGGGTTGGAAAGTCTTGTGCTGAGTTGGTATTAATAGTCATATTTCAAAAAATGCCTCTTCTACATAAATGAACAAATTTGGCACCTCTAAAATAGGCTTGGAACAAAGCCACACTGAGTGCATTTCCCCTCAGGCTCAGAGTTTTTTTGTTTTCACCTCTAGTCCTGTGTTGTTTGCTCCCAGTCTGGCTTTTTCTGCAGGTCAATCCAGAGGAATCCTCTGAGACTGTTTTACAATATACAAATGTGGAGTAAAAGCAGCTCACTCAGACAAGAACCCTGAGCAAACTCAGCACTGTGCTCAGACTGCTGACGGGATGCAGCTGACTGGGAGCAAGGATACAGCACCACAGGACTGGTCAGGTGCACAAGGAGATGACTGCACAAATACTTGTCCATGGACCTTTCTGGAAGAGACATAACCTCATCCATGCTTTCCCCCTGGATATGCTGTGTAAACATGTTTTCTTCTTGTGGCTTGCTACTTGCTCTCACTCAGTCTTGATGGTTCTCAGCCATCAAGAGAACTTTGATGGAACACCATCCTTTGGGAGCCTTGGCTCCCTGTCCTTTTCCTTAGACYTGCAYAAGAGGYAGAGAATGAAATTWGAGTTTGGCAAAAGATTGGGAAAGGCAGTTTTGTCCCAGTCCCCAGTGCTGGGTACCACTGGCTCTATTTAACTTCAGGGGACAGGAAATTTCCTTCAAACTTCACAGCAATAAACTTCTAGGTTTCTTCTTTCCTCCCTGCAATATAGAGGTGTAGCTATTAAATGAACTCTGAAAACCAGAATTTCCAGCCCAGTATGGCAAACCATTAACAGAAGTAAAGCTAGATAGCAAAAGCTAGGATTGGAGTACCACAAAAGGACTACAAAAAGTGCAAATACAGAGTACAGCAAGAACCTTTTTACTTATTCAGTATTTCATAAATGCTTAGACAATAGAAAATACAAGAATCTAATTCTTAATGTACAGAAGCTAAGTGTGGTGAATAGGGCTCTTATATATGGCTRTGTTTGGGTCTTATAAACTGTACAGCCTCTGGAGGAGACGTGAGGTTACTAATTCTTCATCTCCCCACTTATAAATCTGTATCTGTGCAACAAAACAAAATTGCAGACAATTTGCTTCATGTCTGGGCTSGGGTAGAACTCATCTAATTTTAAATATTTATAGTGGGATACCACGATCACTTTCCTAGACATTCTCTTTAGTGGAAAGAAATATTTCTCAGGCATAATTCATYATGTCCTGATGTAGTTCTTTAAGGAGTTTAGATGATTCATGTCTCCTTCTTTCTGGACATAATGCTGTAAAAGCCTAAAGCTCACTGAAATYAATCCCAACCTTGTTGTTTCTTTGTTTCTTGATAGTTATTAATATATTTTTTCTTTTTTTAATTAGGGAAAATAATGCACTTTCCTCCTTCAGTCTAGCTAGGCAGGAATGTACCCAGTGTCTGTATTCAACAAGGTTCCTCACTGACTATCCAGTGAATGTGCAGCATTCCTGTGAGTGCCATGGACATGCTGCTTGGTGTGACTGGTCAACAAAAAAATCCCTACATTGTGTTAAAAATGAACCCAGGACACCTTCAGGTCATATTCATTCTTTGAATTTGAACATGACATTGGTTCCATGAAGGAAAAACAGGGGTCCAGAACTGTCTCATCCAATGGCAGGCAGCAGGCACATAATCTAGGAGAACAGAGGAGTCCCAAGAGTGAGAGAGAAGGAAAGGAATGGGAAAAAGAAGGGAAAGGGAGAAGGAAAGGAGAAGAAGAAAAGGAGGAAGGGAAGGTGTTAAAAATTGAATGTAGAACCATTGCAAGGGCAGAACGTGAAAGGCTTTTGCTCCAGATGTAACTGTTGGGAAACAAGTACTAACCATCAGGTCTCATTAGAGTATGCTGCAGGAACCTCCAATGGGCTTGGAGCCTGCATATCCCAGGTGCTACAGAGGGAAAAGCAAGCTGAGGCAAATGTAAGACTTTTCCTGGTGACATCTACTACATATTTTGTTATTTGGCCAGCTGGAGCATTGCAGCTCATACAACAATTAATTAATCTACTAACACAAGGGCTAGAAGGCACTTTGTGAGGCTTTGACATCCACTGCATCTGGTGGTGGTTTTAATTAGTATAAAAGGAGCAGTTAAGCATTAAATGTGTACAAATCCTGAGAAGTACTACCTYGCTGAAAATTACTGCTTTGAATAAATTCCCAAACTTACACAACACCAACAGCACAACTTAGCTTTCTGGAAGTATGTTAGGATGTTTTTGGTGCTATTTCTGGAGAGCTGTCAGTTCAGGAGGGAGATTTTGTRAGGTATCCCACAGGAGAAGTGGTGCTCAGAAGGCAGGGCCATGACCAAACCTGGGGCGGTTGTGCCCCTGGAGATCAGCCACTGCGTTTGCTGGTACCCACCCCAGACAGCATCATGGTTTGCTGCTCACAGACACCCAGCTGGCTCAGCACAGGGCAGCTCTGGAGGAAGCACCAGGGTCACACGTAACCAGCACTGCCCACCATGAGCCCTGAGGGCCCCTTSCAGTCCAGGATATCCTGCATTCCAAGGTTCTCTGCTTCAGGGTGGAGCTGACAGGTCTACAGCACTGCAGGCTGTGCTGCCTGCCCTTGCGGGCTCCAGGCTCAGGAATTAATGTGCCATTTCACAGCACAGACATCCAACATCCTTCCAGAAAGGTAAAGGGCAGGAAGGGTCCCTTCCCATGACTCCCTAGGCAGCTGGCCAAACAGCCATTAGACAAACATTTAATTAACAAATAGATGGAATCTAATTCTGAGCATCACTGTACAACACAAAATGTTTGGGATGAATGAGTTTCCCCCCCCCAAAAAAAAAAGGTGAAAAAATCAAAAAATAAATATAAATTATTGAACATCTCTCTAAGTTATGTTCTTCAAATGTCAATACAATGTACTGAAAGAAATTGTTGGAACTGGGTACAGTCCCATCTCAGACTTCAAATACTCCATTTCAAAGAGGATTGAGTGTCCTTCTGCTTATTACTTTGAAACTTGGTATTGATGACAATCTAAAGACTCAGTATTGATGAAGTTAGTCTTATAGCCAAAATCTGWAACAGGGTTTAGCAGCACAAAAGTGTGGCCTTAGTGGTGGGAATCCCCCACATTTGCCTGCCAGTTTGCAAGCAAGTGTTTCAAGTTGCTTTTGATGAGAGGATCAGTCTTTCCAAGGACTTGAACCTAAAGTTTATACAAAACTTAGCTTTCAAAAATGCTTTCCTTCATTGGGGAAATAAGCTGTTATTTTATTGACTTGATAATAGTGAACAGAACCAAATTTCTGGTGCATTATGCTTCAGTCAGTAGCAGTATTTTGCCTTCTAACTTTAGACAAAAATGTGCTGGAAGATTTTTGACAATTAATGTTCCAGATTTGCTTCATTTTTCAGTAGGGGTGCAATCCCCTCAGGTAGCATTTTAGTTGTATTATTGATGCTTTCAAAGAATTGTCTTTATGTGTAAAGAAGGTTTTTAAATCCAGACTTCACCAGTTTTCACAAACTGATTCAGAAATCAGAAAATATCAGAAAACTTAAGTAGCAGAATTCAAGATGTAAAGTCACTTTCCTGAAAACTGGCTATGCACCCTGGGAAAGCAGAAACAAAACCTGAGCTTGATTTCAGATTAAAAACTGTGAATGCAAACAGTATCACAGAAGTTAATGAGCATGCACACAGAGAATACAGCCCTAGATAAATGTTCTCAAGTGATCCTTTGCAGAAAAAGGCTTCYATTGAACTTTTCATAAATCAAGCTGTTTAAATTGCCTTTCACTCTGTTTGTAGTGTATTGTAAATAATCTAATCAATGCTTTTCACTTTTTGATGCCTTGGTAAATTCTGACACTACTGAAAAGGACCTGGAGTATGAAGCCTTTCAAAAGACAGGGTTTAGTTTCTTGCTCTGCTGCTGTTTTTCTAGATGAATGTGGGTTTCTCACCTCTGTTTCTCATCCTTCAATTTCCTTTTTTTTTTAAAGCTGGGAAAATGGTAAAAAATGTTTTTCATTCAGTAGTCAAAATGTGAAACAAGGGAGCAACAGTTTCAAGCTTAATTCCATCAATTAAGTGTCATTAATCACTAGAAATGCTACAGGACAGTAATTATTGGCAAACACCTGATGTTATCTGGTCCTCTTGGGTTCTTCACACTCATCTCTTTCCATGTCTGCACTAAAGGTTGCTAGGAATTGTTTGATTGACAGCAAACTTACTGTGAAAGTGTGTGACCTTGGGATGACAGTGAAAGGACTGGGAGCCTGACAATTRCAAGCTCTGATGTTGGTGTACACACAGTTTTACTGCACTGATCAGCTGCAGCTGGCTGTCAGGAGAGTAAAGACACAGGGTCTGATACAGCACATTGTGTATTCTTTCCATTAATGACCATAAGTTAATATGGAATAAGAACAAAAMATAGAGAATAGAGTCACACAGTTGTCTCAAAAAGTTAAGGCATAAAGGCAAAACACAGGTGAGAGATTTCACTAGTCTTTTGTAAAGAAATCACTAGTTTGTAAAGAAATCTCAGCGTTTGCTTTGAGCACAARGTTTGCACCTGCTTTGGGGACCAAGCATCTTCATCAGTGGCCTCAATGAAGAGAAGTTGGAGAGGATGAGCAGCCTGTGGAGCATGTCCTTTGAGAAGAGGCTGAGGGAGASAGCTGCTTAGCCTGGAGAAGGGAGGGATGAGAGGGGATCTAAAAGCTGTCTATAGCCAGAGAGTTACAAGGCTAATGGAGGCAAGGAAGTCTTATCTGTGCCAGGTCATGCAACACCAGACACTGACCACAGGCTGCAGCTCAGGAAGTTCAAGCTGRATAGTAAGAGAAGTTATTTCTCCAGAGGGTGGTGAAACAGTGAAACATGCTGGTCAGGGATGGCAGTCTTTAGGGGCGTTTAAGACTTAGCAACACAGAGCCATGGCTGACCTGCTCTGATGTTGGAAGTACCTTACTTGAGCAGAAAGCTGGGCTTGATTGGCCTGACAGCAGGTATTTCTGTGACTCCGCATTATCTCCCAGGTAAGCTGATAGCAATGATCTGTTCTAGATTATAGCTAATGCCTCTATCAGGTATCCTTTGGAAACCTGAGATTCTGCCTAGCCTTTCTTTAGGAACCTTATGATGTTCAAGGAAGAAGCAGTAAATAKTATTTCACTGTAACTCAGTCACAGCCAAGTTTGGTTTGTGCTTTTTAGGCATGTTCTGGATGACCTGTGTGTAAGTTCTCCAGGAACCAAGCTTCCAGTGAAGTGCTCAGCATCAGAAGCTTTTCATCACACCAAATTCAGCAGCAAGTCAGATGCATGGCTCTTTGGTATGTGTGGAATTTGACTTATGAGTTTGCATGTATAGATGCCATTGCATTTGGATTTCATCAGCTTGTTAAGCAGAAATGTTAGACATTTAACACWCTGAAGGGCTGCAAAAAGCAGTTATAGTTTGTGTTCTTGCTCAATATTTTTATGCAAACAAGCCCTATCATAGTTGAATTTTTTAGCCTTAGGATTTTCTTTCAAGCAAACAAACTCTGCCCACTCCACATCTGCTACATATGTGTTTAATATGGTAAACTTTGGCAGTGGAGATCAAGTCAAATCTTTAGTCTGTCTAGACCATAAATCAGTGTTGCCCAGCTGTGGAAGAGAGTCTCTGTGAGCTGGGACTCTGTACCTCAGGGAAAAGTGTATCTGTTTGCAGATCACTTTCCACCAGGAATTTCAAACATTTCAACTTCTACTTCAGTGATTTCAAGCTGAGATTTCCAAATCCCTGGAGTCTGTTCAGTGTTTTTARAAGTCTGCAAAAGGTGTCAAAGCAAAGGGAACCTTTTGGGAACAGGCTCGAATTCCACTTATCTGGGTCTGCTCCTCCAGAAGGAAAATTTTGGCAGCTGTCAAATTGATGAAAGATTGGCAACCCAYTGTTCTTGGCACTGAACCACAGTGAATAAAGCAGATAAAAGTGTTTCTGAATGTTGGCTTGCTTCTTATCTTTAACCTCAGCTAGTCTCACAGTGTTAACCACTCTGGCAGAAAAACAGTTCATTCATGCTCTTTACAAGTTGTTTATAATATATACAATTAAGTCAGCAATTGGATTTTGTGGTGATACATTTTCTTCTTTGCTCCTATTGATTAAATCCTGGCCTCAGGCTTTGCTTTCATTAACTTCAATATTGGCATTAACTTCAATGAGAACTTTTATTTTTTCCTTAGAAGAGATTTTTTCTCATTTTAACACTCTCCATTGATGCAGTGGAAGCAAGGGGAATGTGGGATCAGTCAGTTCTTGTTTGATTGTTTTTAACTAATGAGCCTTTAAAGGGCTAAAGAACAGAACTGATGTATTCATATCCCAAAAGCCAATGTCAGAGAACAAAGAATCCTGKTTTTTATGTTCTCATCAAGGAAAGCTGGGATTTGAATGCCATTTTAGTGTGACTGTGACACTACAATGCTCYGGTCTTCAAGCTGGAGTGAAATCAAAGATTCCATAAATTTATTTTTAAAAATATTACCGCCCGTATTATAGATAATAGTGAAATATTTATTTCACAATGATCTATAATACAGGCAGTAGTATTTTTTTTTTACTTTAGGGTAGGTATATTTATCACATATATTCAGTTACAGGCAAAATTGTTTCTTGCAAGGCTATAATTATGAATTAGTGACTATGATATTATTCAGTGTTATAGATCCTGTGTACTCCAGCTTTTAAAGGTGTATATATATACAGCTGATACAGTAAAATATTTGGAAATCTTTCTGATACCAAAACAGTGTATGTCCCACTCAGAAAAATCAGTATTTTTTYCCTTATTATTTTATAAAGACATGGATATCTATAGTTGTCTTTTTTTTTTCCTTCCCTCTGTGTACACACATACATACGTAAGAGGATGTTTGCATGTATTCTGCAGAAAATTCAGCCCAACATTGGCCTCAATAAATATATTTTGTAACTAATTTTATCACCTAAATTAACCTTCGTATGCCGTAGGAGTTGATTTACATTCAGGTACAGAATCACATTTGTCAGTCATTTTTTTTTTGGACAATATTCTCAGAGTCTGATAATTTTTATGTTGCATGTGTRTGTTGTTCTGTGCAAAAGGACTTATCTTGTATTTCTTGACTTTCATTTCCTGTCTTAATGTGGGAGGTGTTTACTTTGGGAAAGCAGCCCCRTGAGCTTCCTGATGATTGCAGAAAGGACCACAGCAGGTTCCAAACATCACCTRCCAGATAAGGAATAACTGCTGGTATGGGGTGAGTATGCACACCTGCACATCCCAACTGGAGAACACAACATAAYAGGAGCCACTAGGAGTCCCTGCTGACAGCTGAACTGATGCTCATAATGAAAATATCCTTTAATAAAACCATTTTGTAAGTAATACATTCTATATTATCTAGTTCAGGACATGGTTAATGCAGGAAATGAGGCACAAAGGCAGGTTGGCTCCCTTCTTTTCAGAAACATGTATTTAAGTATAACACCTTTCAATATCAACAAATGCAAGATTCCTCTCACCTAATTTTAACAGTKTAAAAATTGTGTGCTGAGCTAAACTGTCTAAATTTCTTCCACGACTACAGGACCATTTCTGGTACCTCCCAGTGGTCTTTTGCCCTTTTTCTCTTAGCAGCMACAGAATAAAATAGATTTGCCTTCCTGTACAGAGATTTTAAACAGCAGACATAGAGGAGASAGACCTCCAGTGTTATAGACAGCCAAATCTGTTTGAAATAACCCTGACCTTACAACAGAAGGATGTGTTACCCCATCCATGAGTCTTTGAAGAWCTGTAAGTCAAATGCTGATCATGCTCATTTGATTTTGAGATTTGCATCTCCTGTGCCAAAAATGATCCTGATTTATTGTTCCCCTTCCCCTAAATTTTGATCAGCTGTCTGTAGACCAGGATTTGTTTCTCACCAGSAACAAAGAACTGTTTTGCACATTATTGATAACACCATGAAATTACTGTGATGTTCTCTTGGGCTTTTTAATGTAATTGCCAGGAAATGAGTTAAGTGACTTATATTAGAGGACACATTAATGCAAAGAAAGAATATTAAACTATCACAATGTAAAACAGATATAAAAAAGTAACTTAATTTTATTTACCTCCTGCAACTTTATTTTAGCATGCAGAMATTTGTAGTAACATCACCATCTATGAATTTCTGCATGCTAAGAACAAGAAAAATGAATGCAAATTACAGTTTCTGAATTATTCTAAAATTAAGTAATTAAACCAATCATCTTTGCTCCATTTAGTTACCATAATAGTGCCCTGCCTTTTATCAACTGTTRCCATTCTTTTGAGGCATTGAGAGAAGACAACAGAGCCTGAAGAATAAGATTCAGAAACAGATGACTGTGCATASTGGCTCCACATCACCTGTCTGCTACACAGGAGCTGAACCTGAAATCTGCCTGACATTRGCCACCCTTATTATTCTGTATTTTAGTGTTCTTCTCATTTAATCAGGGGGYTGACCAAGAAGCATATGGAGAAAGTGTTTCTGACACTCTGTGGGTGACAGRATTTGGAAGGATACTGTGGAAGAATATAATTTATTTTGCTAGCATTWTTTCAAAAGGCTTCTCAGACACTCAGATATATATACCAATTATGTGCACTCCTCCAATGCCTCCAAACTGTCATTATTTGGCCTTAACTGGTAGTGTGAACAGGGAAATATATGCTTGGTAGGTCTCCTGATTATCATAACTCATCTGAATGTGTTTTTTCTTCATAATCACTTGAAGCTGACACCTAAAGTCAAATTTAGAACTACTGCAAGTGACAGCAACATAAATAGATATAGTCTGACTTTCAATTACTTAGAAATTACTACAGGTAAAATATTATATCTGTTTTCTCACCAGGATTATTGACTCTAGTTTTGGTCCTCAGGGTGTGTATTTGATTTGGAATTCATTCTAAGCTGCATATTTAGAATATTTTCAATTTAGCAAGATAGGAGGCATCTAGCAGAGTGTTATTGCTTCCTGCAATAACAGGTAGAAATAAAGAAAACAATGTTTTATGCAGAATTCTACAGTCATTGCAACRGTACATGGTAAATTTGCTGATCTCTATAAAACTTAAGAAGCAAAAATTTGAAGATAAATGAAAATGCTATTAATATAATTGCTTAGCCAAATATTTTACTACTGAGGCACTGAAATGTGGCTTCTGATGTTAGTGCTTMAATAGGAGCACCCAATTTTCAAATGTGCACAGCACTACAAAAATTAGTGCTAACTTCAGCAAGTCTTGAGATACAGATACATCTGAAGCTACATAACAGAGGCACCTAAACTTAGACACTGACAGCTGTAAAATGCTGATCTAATATGTATAAAGAGGTTTTAAAATAATTTCTGAAAGAAATCATTTTCTCTCTCCTCATACCTGAACTAGTTCAGCATGTGATGCCCGTAAGAGCCTAAGTGATGTCTGCTTGCCCTTTCTCTGATGGAGCTGGCCCAGCCCCAGCAGGGACCTCTCAGCAGCTCCAGTGTGAGCTCACCTGAACCTAAGGAATAAGAAATGCAGGGTGCAGMCATTTGGGGCAAGAGGAGAGAGAAATGAAGGTCTCTGGCCAGACAGAGGCTCCCAGGCTGTGCTTGCCAGCATTGCTTGGTCCCAGCACTGGAAGCTGGCTCAAAGAGCACATCCCTGTCTATGTGGGGAGCTGCAGGAGTGTTTGAGTGTTTGCATTTGGGGTTGTACAAATGCCATGGAGGCTGCTCAGGAAAGAGGGGTAGGGCTTGGTATGGTGCTGCCCATGGACCAACCTGGGCCAAGGAGTGCTGGCTCAGAGARAGGGTCAGGAAGGAGTGCAGACACTGAGAAAGCAGGAGAAGGAGAGCTTCCCCAGCACAAAAGATGTCAGCTATTGGTGGGCCTAATGCATGTTGGTGATTTTTTTAATATAAACATTGTCCTTTTTTTGGGTTTTTTTAATGTTCTTCCAATACCCTGCTATATTCTTCATGGTGGCTTCATGCGTTAGCAATTCTGAAAGGTGTTCTTTTGATTCATAGCACAGCTTTTAAAATTAACTGTATTGAATTTTATTGAAATAAAAGCTTTATAATAATGAAAAGGTTACTCTTAAAAACAGATCTGACGATGGCCAGCATGATTAATTACTTTATTTGATTGTTTCCAGAACTGCTATTCCTTTTTTGTGTTACTGCAAAGTAAATAGGAGGACCACACTGGTTGATTTATTTATCCTAAATACTGGTTGATTTATTTATCCTAAATGTTCAGCTTAAGTACTAAGGTTTGGGGCTTATATAGCTATGAAATATGTGGTATAGATAAGCAACTTTAAAAAAGCATAATTCATTCCTAGTTTGCAGTCAATTAGTATTGTCTGCTCATGATTTTAAACTGCTTCATTTAAGGGTCTTGTCTCTTAAACAGGAAATAATTGTGGAGCATTAGAACAGTGTTTTGTGAACCTGTARAGCCCAGATGTACTTTTCAGATAAAAGTTTGGCTGCTTTCTACAGATTGTGATCATTTTGGAGGCCCTWAATTTTAAGAGTCCACACATTTTCTGAGCATTTTTCATGCAGGATTGTGTTTGCTCCTTGTTGCAATCTGGGACTATCAGAAAACCTTGTGGTTTTCAGTGACTGGGTGTGTACAGAAAAAACACACTGGCATGGCTGCAGCTCCAGTGAGGGGACCTGCAAGACTCAGAATCACAGAAAATCTGGCTGGAAGGGTCCTCTGGAGGTCATCCAGCCAAACTTCTCAGCCAGAGTGGGATCAGCCCCACCGCCCCCATCATCCATTCCTTCATCTACCTCATCTCTGAACACTTCTAAAAGTGGACATCCCACAGTCTCTTCCAGAGTACAGAATAGCAAACCTGGTCCAGTGCTGATCTCTCCTCCATGTGARCAGATTTTGTTTTTCAGGTGCAACCAGAATTTCCTCAATCTACTGCCCCTTGTATGTAATAGCACAATTGTATTTGTTGTACACAGCATTTTAATGCAGTATTTGTAATTGTGGAGGCAATGGCCAAGGTATAGGGAAAAAGAACCAAAACCACGTTGATAATTTAGTATTAAGGAAGTTTCCATTTTTAATATCAACATAAAAGAGATTTTTTTTTTAAAGGAGCATGGACAATTTCCTCTCTACAATACTTATGAAGCAAACAGTTAGAAAAATAACTTATGTTATAATTTTCTAATAAACTTCCAGTGCTTGTTAGTCTTCATCCAGTATCCATTTTACATTGATACAGATTTCTTGAAGGTGCAAAAATTGCAGWTATATCAAATTGAGTTCTTTATCACTAAGGTTCTTCTGTTAGTCAAGGGTTTTTTCATCACTGTCYTTAGGAACACTTTTGAGGTCTCCATGTGGAAGGACCAAGATGTTCTTCAGGAATTTCTATGTGTGTCCTGGTCTGCATACTTCCAAGCTTTTGTATCTCATTACACAGGAAACAGAAGTTGGATGCACCACACACATGAAAAGCAGCACAAATAGTGTGCAATGTTATGCACATAATTCATTGAAAAGCCATGCACATTTTCTAGTTACCACAMAGACAGCAGATTTAGTTGCTTTGGCCATGAACCAATAGACTAATGGTCAACCAGAAGACATTGTTTGATGACATCCATAGTGTTTTGCTCCTTTGCTAGGCACTATTGTTAAAAGTGAAATGAACAAAAACAGAAGCCCTTAGTGTACCCACACTTTTTAAAATGATGTTTGTGTCTCTTCAGCTGGCTCAAAGCCCAGGTTGCTTCTTCCCTCTTCAGCATAAGGGTTCACCTGTGCATGATTTGATCCTGTTTCACCTCTGCTTTCTCTTGCTCTCCTGTAAGGAAAATTCATTTTATATTAGAAGGTCCCTGTTCTGTTCAAGTCCTTGTGGATCYCCAGAATCCCTGACTGTAAATAATACTGTGTTTAACTGGAAATATTTCTATAAAATAAATTGAGTTATGTTTAAGAAGAACTATAGCAAATCTGCTATGTTCTTAGAAACCCTGTTAGTGGAGGGACATAGAAAACCAACCAAACTATACTTGTTAATACGGCAATATTTAAGGAAAATGTCATTACTGTACAGCYTGCAATCAGATTACAGAAAACTGCAGGTGCTGATGAATGTGAGCAATTCTGCTGTTGAAGAAGGCACCATCTTCCCAGCAGGACATCTCCTTGCAGCAGGGTTGGCAGAAGCCTGGCCAGCCTGCAGCTCCCTGTGGCCCAAGTGTTGGTTAAACTGATGGTGATGGGGAAATTGCATGAAGCTGTCAAAGCTGTCATGTACTGAGAGACAGGGAGATGAAYCTTTAGCTATCAGTGTTGATGGGAAAGGGACTACAGGCTTTCATTCCTTAACTTGCTTCAGGTAAACTAAAGYCTAATTTGTAAAAATCCTGATGATTGAAGCATCGGGACATCTTCCAGGAGTCATGATCACARAATCAAAAATTACTCACTTTTTGCGGTCTCTTTGCCCAGTGATGATCAAAGCAATAACTCCAACGACAACCAGACCCATGACCACCCCAAATACAATTAACCAGATGGTAACTGGTGGTTCATAAGGTGCAGCCAGGGTTGGAAGTACTCCCACAAACTCCAGTGTATTATCATCCAGTCTGAAAGCCTCATTGATTCGTCCTCGAGACATCCTGTCATTGAATGCAAATTCAAAGAGTTTCACACAAGAGTTTATTGGAAGGAAAGGAACAGTTTTMAATTGTTTTATAAATCTCCAGCATGCCAAGTTTCCCCTAAACTTCTCAGTTCAAAAGGCTGCAGGGAGGTACTGCTAAACCATATTCCTTCTGGCATGTGAGTGACAACCACAGGAACTTAAACTCTTAACCTATTGYAGCTTAACTGACATGTTCAAACACTKTATGGACTCTTAAACTCAGTCTTAACATTTATCAAATGAACCTTCTGATCTCCTTCTCTCTTTGTTTTTCGCCCTTCATTCTCTTCAATGTTTCTTGTCTATTGAAAAGTTTCTTAGTTATGCCACACAGAACCACAGCTTTGACATCTTACCTGTTTCCTTCCTAAAATCTTAGACAATTTTGATGAATGTGTTTCTCACTGCCCTGAAAACCCTTTCCCTGGTGTATAATCTGTGCCTTGTTTTTCCTTACATTTCCAATCTGCTATTGAGTCCTAACCCGAGAGTGACTTTCACAGCCACATTCTTCTCCCTTAGTTCACCAATTTATGTCACTGCTTCTTCAGCCCCATCTCATGTTGCTGCTGCTTTTAGATTTGTGCCCTCTTCATTTCCCACTGCACATTACCCATGATCTTKTGCAGAGCTGCAGTTTTACTTATCATTTTTATAGCAATGACTTACAGTGGTTTCACATCGTGCTATAAAGGAGCTGTTCATTGACCTGTAAGTGGGAACCAGCTCCTGTTCTGACCTCTTCTATATAATCAAATACATCTGGCTGTCTTTCTAGTACACCWTTATTCTGGAGTCCTTGTTAACAATATATCTTGCACCCACTTTTCAAAAATGAGAGGAAGAACACACGTGTGCATGCACACATCATTACTGTATTCMGTATTTCAGGATATAAATTAGTTCCTGTAAAGTTTGAGCAATTAGATCTGCTGGCTAGGTATGATGCAATGAGATGTGTTTTGGCAATTTTACAAAACCCCTGAAGCATTTTGCTTTGGCTGTTGTCCAAGACACCATCTGATGGATGGACTGTTTTCYTTCTATCGTAATAGTTTTCATCCTAGTACTTCTCATCCCACTATTTCCATTTTACTGCAGAATTTACTTTCTTGTCACTGCTTCTGCCTCAGCTGACTTCAACACTGCTTTCCCTTCCAACCTTCCATCTGGTTGGTTAGTTGGTTGGTTGGTTGGTTGGTTGGTTGGTTGGATTTTTTTCCCCAGAGAGCAAAATCTCACCTGATGGCCTTTTCCACATCATCTTTGGGCACAATATCACTGACATTACCAGGCATGCTGACAGTAATGTAGAAGGAGATCCTTTGTGTCTGTTCCCCAACATGAATGTCTTCAATTCTGAAGGAGAAAGGGAAGAAAAAGGTTATTTTCATTGCTGAGATGACATTAGCTCTAAATTCGGGCAAGTGAATAGTTTTGTTTGATTGGCATTGCCAGGGGTTTAGTTTACACTGGGGGAATTCTTTCTAGTGAAATCAGCTGGGAAGGGAAATCCATTTTCCTGCCAGAATTCCTTCTTCTATGTGCTAATTTGTAACTTGAGCTGGAGAGAGTCTCCCCCATACCTACAACAAGTCTTGGTGTAATTTTCCACAGCACATAATTACTTGCAGAACAGAGAGTGTTTRGGGTTGGTCTCATGAATGAGGTGATGTATGAAGTACAAAGTGTGAAAAAATAKCTTTCTTCTTTATTTTACTAGAGTAGATTCTAGACATTACTTGACTGATGTTCTATAAAGTAATATCTTGAGTAGATAGCTTCTGAACAGTATTGAAGATACTTAATCAAAAGGGTGGTTTTTCTCACCAAAATCACTTTCAGCTGAAAGACTTTATGCTTCTAAATGAACCTAGATAAGATTAGTAAGTCTGTATCAAATTCTAGTGCTTTATAGTCAACATGTTTATCTTTCCTTGCCCCCAAACCTCTTGGATATTCAGTATGGTACACATACATTGCTAGAAATGTTTATTTCTGATCAGTGTCCTTTCCCTGATATTCCTATATAAGTGTTGGGCACAAATTGTCAAGGTTCATCTCCACCACTGATAAGCTGTGGGAGACAAAGTCTTCTTACCTAACTTTATTATTCCTAAACTTCAGGCTCTTGAGAGGAAATATACCCAAGCTGGCATCTGGCCTTTCACAAACAGATGATGTTTGACATTGTTTCTGTCACCTTACATTTGACAGAAGGCACAATTAATCCCACCAGTTGGTGCCATTAGCCAAGCAGAAGCAATGCAGGCATAGCTGGCACAATTAAGCAAACCACTCACTGGAAGTTAACGTTCTGCTTCTTCCTCTCTGCAAAGTATTTTCTCATGGCGTAGGCAACAGAGGCCTTGAACAGGAAGAGCTCGCTTTCATCCCATTCATACTGCAGAAACAGCACAAGAGAAACTCCTCAGAGATGGCAAGAAATCAGAGATATTAGGAAATCCTTCTAAAAAGAAATAGCAACTGTAACACTTGGCATGCACTCCAGTATTATTTATTTGTGCCATGATAGCACATCAGAAACCAACCCAAACCCTTTMGATCTGTTAAGCTGGGCACTGTGCAGGAGAATAACCAAGGAGGCATCCCTGCTGCCAGACATCATGCTGTCCCTCTGCAGTCTCTAGCACCTTTATGTAGGACTGCTCAAGATGCTGCAGTCCCAGCACACCTTCCTGCCTTACAGGGAGAAAAGGCATCAGCAAGTATTCCTACTAAATSCTGTGCATTTTCTTTGAAGTTTACAGATTCCATTTTTTAGATCCTGTTTAATAACATAATTTTATTTGCAGACCTGTTCTATTAAGGAGGAGAACCTTTGTGGTAGAGTTGTTGTGTGAAGGTGGCTAATTCATTTGCTTAATGAGCTTGGATTTTTGTTCGGGGTCCGTTTTGATAAAAAACTCTTTGCATCAGTACTTCTGCAGCAAACACATATTTGGTATTTTCCCCTGGAGAATAGATAAGTGATGTAAAAAAAAAAAAATGTTTTGCCCTGTGTGCAGGCTTCTCCTGGCCTGCCTTATGAGTCCAAAGTTATTCACAGTGGAAGACAAAAACAACTTCTCTGGGGCAGKAACCAAGAGTCATACAGGGGGCAAAAAACACCACAGGAGGTGATAAAGCAGCCTGGTCTGTTGTGAAATAGCATGTGTGCATGAAGGGAAAAYTCCCAACTGAACTCTGGGGCAATATCTTTTTATTCCCCTCAGGCACAGATTTGATTGTGTTTATGGTACCTGGGCAGGAAGGCCTATAAATGCTGTCAGTGATACAAAGTCAGCTCCTGACTTGAGTATTATTCAGGAAGGTATGGTAGAAGGCAGCTCTGTTGCAACAGCCTTTATAAAACCCAGCTACATTTTTCAAATGTACACTGATGTAAAATTAGAGAGATGTATAAATATCTATGAGGAAGACAGGGACAGACAGGAATAAACTGYTTAGCTGGGTCTGTTGCAACAGGWCAAGGAGTAATGGTTTTRGAYKWAAAGAGAGTTRATTTAGATTAGTTACTAAGAGGAAATTCTATGTGAAGGAATGTGAAGGTGGTGAGGCATTGGAGCAGGTTCCCCAGAGAGGTGGTGGATACTCAGTTTCTGAAAGCATCCAAGGTCAGGCTGGTGAGGCTTACAGCAACTTGATCTAGCTGAAGCTGTCCCTGCTCATTGCAGTGGGGTTGGGCTGGCTGATCTTTAAAGAGTCCTGATTCTATTAATAAAGGGGATGAAAGGGCAGAAAGAACCCACTGCTATCAGTCCATTCCGGACCAGGTCCCAGGAAAGGCACAGGTACCCAAAGYCACGGCAATCAGAGCAGTCCCCGGGGCATTTGGAGGGCAGGGRCTGTGCCAGCCCTGGCTGTTCCCACCAGGAAAAGCTGAGGCTGAGTCCCCTTTGTGAGGCAAATGCCCCCGACTTTCCTTTGCTCGCACAGCCCTGCACTGACAGCACCTCTTCTTGTTACTGCTGCTGCCTCCAGCAGCTGGCACTGTTCACTATCACAGCTGAGAGGCTRTTGTCGAGGCTTCTCAATTTTCTATTTATGCCCAACATCTTTAGGCTTGCAGCACTGCTTTTTTATTATTATTATTATTTTTACCAGGATCTAATTGAGATTGATTCCTCTACTGTTGCTTTCTGTACTTAGCATATTGACTTTTTAATCATGTATTCATTTCTCCAGCTTATATTTTGTCTTTTTCAGTCTAATCTATTTTAATTGCCACTGTGCCTCTCAGTTGCCTTTATAAAYACCATTTTTGGCTGTGTGGATGGGAAGTACCTGGCTGGCTTCTGATCTTTGAGTCATGACTACTCACACAGCTTCCTCAGGCATCCCAGGCACCCACTTGAACACTGTGTGCTACAGAAGCTGCTTTGCTTTCAGAGAGAAATGAACTCTGCCAAGCTCCTCTGCTCTGTTACAGTGTGTTCACTCCAAGATCCCACATGTGATTTGAAAGAGTGTAAATGTGGCTTCTGATTCAAAAAGGATTTCTCATTGTAAAATACATCCAAACGCCTGCAGGCTGACAGCTCTCTGTCCCCTAACACTGTCTTGTGTGACAGCCCTTTAAATACCATCACACATGTGGCATTGACCTGGTAGAGAATTTYGACTTAATGTTTGGAGAGGGGTCTGGTTTTCAAGTGGCAGCCAGGGGCTGGCACTTCTGGAGCCCTTTTATTTTAAATAGGACGGACCCCAAGGGATTGAGTGAGGACCTTGTAGCACTTTCCCTTGTGCAGGCGCTTTCATCAAGCCCCAGCTGAAGCAAAGCTGGGGATGTTTCAGCCTCCTCAGCTGCACTGATCCAGCGATGCTGTGGCTGCAGCTCTAATCTCATCAGCCTGGAAACAATTAGCAGGGTAATTGCAGCAGCGCACGCTCTGGTGCAGCTGGCGCTGAGCCTATCCCCGAGTCTGGATGCTTAATTTGCCAGAACTTGGGGCTGTTGAAGCGTCCCTGCTGGTGAGAGCCGGGGCTGAATCCGGGCTTGGAGCCTGTGTGAGCTGCACCTGAGCCCCCGAGCAGGAATCTTGCCCTGCCCGCTCTCTCCAGAGCCAACCAGCAAATGCAAAACTGTTTGCTGGCATACTCAGAATGCTGTGTGCTGTTAGATCAGGGCAAAGCAACTCAAAATACACCTTAAACAAACAATTGCATGGACCCACAGCTTCTGTGCGCTGTGAGCTGTGCAAAGCACCCAGAACACATTGCTCTGGGTAGCTGGGCTGAGATTCCTGCCTGAGATTCCCCCTGCCCTTTCTCTGTGCCGGTTCTTGCATGCACCTGCAGACACCTGCTGCTGCCATACCTGCATTCAGCCATGTCCCTGGGGGCTCAGCAAAAGGGACAGTTCTGGGGAGGCAGAAGGCAATTGAATAGAAAAGGTTTCTTGCAAGTTGATGATGGGAACTGGTTTTGAGAGGAAAATGTATGGCTTGCTCTTCAGAGCTTAGGAACCTACTGTCCATACAATAATTCAGATTAAGTAATTTGTATGAGATTGTTTTACAGCTGCTCAATTGCACAACAAAAGACTATGATGGCTAAAGGCAGGCATGAAAATGATATTAAGCTAAACATTAACCATAATGACTAATAAATGTGTTGTAATATGGAACCCTTTTATGCTGTTGGTATCAGTTTTGAATTCTATCTAACTTCACTAGGCAGTCTAGGAAGCAATAAAACTCCAGTGGAGCTTGCATGTGAGAGAGTGATTGAAGCAAGAGCATCAATTCATATGAAAAATGGGCCTGTGGTTTGTGTCCTTGCTGGAGCAATAGGCTCAAACACGCAGGTCTAAATGGCCTGCCTGCCTGACTCCTTCTTGGAAAATTACTAATGTCCTGCAAGGTGAAAATGGCTATTAACAGGAATGAAGTGTCTGCACTTAAACCTTCTACACTGCCTCCATGAGATTARCATAAAGAGGAAGAATTAGAATAAGGAGTGAATTTTCAGCCTGGGTTAAGCAGATGGGCTAAGCCAATGCTCTGTTTAAAATCGTAAAAGCCATCTTTGGCTTTGATGAGATTTTTTTTCATTGCTGTAATACGTTTTATTGGACCAGCTGGTATAATTGGGGAAAGCAGACAAGCTCTTGGGAATGAAAGCCCTTCTCCTCATCTGAAACAGAAGCAGCTGCACTGCACTGTCCCTCGCAATCTCAATAACAAAGCTGTCTCTGCATCAGGGTTGGAGGGCAGSGAGGCAGCTGAATATATCAGGGCCTGGAAATACAACTCTAAACAGCCAAACAAAAATCTACAGAGAAATGCTAACAGATGTGTTTTAATTTGAAATCAAGAGCATTTAAGGATAGAGAGTGGGATCCACCAGCCTGCTTTTAAATGTGACGTTAGCTGCTCTAATAACTTCTGAAGGCAGCCACCATAGCCATGATAATGGCAATTAGAARAAATGAGGTAGAAGCTTTAAGTGGACACATCAGCAAATAGGGGAAAATATAGCCTTTTCATGTACACAGGTTCCTCTATGTTAGCCCTGCAGGCCTGCTCTGTAGGAGGYGAAAAATCATGATTGGTATCTCTGGAGAATAACTCATGTAGCTGAGATGCCCTTCCTAAAATGGGAGGGCTCCCTCCCTGGAGAAGTTCCTCTGCTAATTCTAGAGGGGGGCCTTGACCACAAACTCAGACATGACATCTTACACGTGACAGCCCTTCACCTGAGCTGATGCCACCCCTCAGACACAAAGATCAGCCGTACCCTGACTCATTTTGTGAGCCATTATCACAACAGCTCTGTTGCCAAGCAATAGGAAGGTGCCACAGCACAAACACACTCACCGCCTCGTCCCCCAGAGCCGACTTCAGGCTGATGCGCACTTTGATGGCATCGCTAGAATCTGGTTTAAAAAGAGACAAGGGCCATGTTAGAGCTGCAGCAACAAAAAGTCTGCTCCTGGGGAATGCTGAGGTGGCTAAAGTTTCCTCACAGGTTCCCTTGCTCCCCTTGGACACCTTGGTGGGCCTGATTTTGTTTCCCTTTCAGTTGCCTTTTCTGCACACACACTCATCTGAGCTGTCAGTACCCAAGTATGGTTTTGTAGCAGATAGAAGGAAAATTCCTCTCTCCCACCACTGGAAATRAGCAGCTTAGATGCAGATGCTGGTGCCTGGTTAGGTGAATCCCACTACCAGAGACTGACACAGGACTGTAAGAGTTATGGTGCTCTCCAGTACTGWCAATGATTACACAAAAATAACCTGGCTAGTTCATCACTCAGTGTCACAATGAGATGAAAAATGCATTTTTCCACAGTCTCCTTCCCCTTGAGCTCCTCTCTTTGACTAACACATGTCAGCARAAAGCATAGCAGTAATTTTGTACTGGTTTACCCCTACACCTGGCTCCCAGAAACAGTGGCTCCCACACATTGCTCTCAGGAAAGTGCCACACAAGACCAAGGGTATGAATCTTTCTTCCTTCTGTAGAGCCATCCCACTCTCTGAGTGCTGCCATTATGAAAAAAATGACAYCTCAATTTCTGAGAACTGGATGTGGCTCTGACAAACACCTGTGCTGACTTCTCCAGCTCTGGCCATGAGGAAGCCAGCCTGTTTTCCTGTGAGTAAAGCTTACAGCTCAGTGTTTAYTTCCCATAACCCTGCTTTTCCAGGGTCGATAGCCTCCGACAGCTACAAGAGAGAGGGACTTTGCTAACGGAGGGTTGTGAAGAATAACTGGTGTCCCTAAATCACCCACAAGCCATACGTACATGGAGCCCAGTCTGTATTCCAGCCAACGAATCTGCCAGAATTGTTTTTYTTCAGCCACTCATATAAAGGTTCAAAGTAGTGGAGCAAGGGAGCTGCATTCATGTATTTTTCTCCTGTTATATTTTGCAGTGCTTCAGTCCAGGGCTTGGATCTCCCTAATGACAGCAATTGTCTGTATATGTGGAATGAGAAGTAATATGTTATTGCCATGTTCCATCTAGATGAGAAAAACACTCTGTGATCAGTATAAAAGTGTTCTTCTTTGCTTCTGAATTCACTCCTTTCTCCCATTATTCCTATTARTAAAAATATTTTATTCCCGAAAACAAGTAATTACGCCTTTGATGTTTAGAAGCTTAGTGTACAAAAATTTAGTTGTCAAATTGAATTGAGCAGGTATATCCTAAATTTCCAAGCTAGGTTTATTATTGATGCAACCTCATTTATTCCAGAAGATTTGTTATACTCTGATTTATTACATGTGAGAAATTTGCTTTGTTACCTGAGTTTCTGCCCAGCTGCAGTGGAGTTTGTGATGTCACATTTGTAAAGAGGGCCAACATGGTTAGCTGCCTTGCARAGTGCCTCCTGAAACTGGAACTGATAGATGGTGCGGGTGTAATACCTRAAGGAAGGGCAAGCAAAAGGGAGGCACAGGTTTTATCAGTTGTCTGCCAAGGAAACCTGCAGGCCTTTGACCTTTGGAAAGCTCTGCTACATCAGCTGTCACTCCTGCTTGGGAGACTGCACTGCAGGGAGAAAGGCCAGCTGATATTTATAGGCTAAGATAGCTCAAATTTAGCAAAATGCCAAGATCCAATGGACTAGAAGAACCCCAAATCTATTTGTTGCCACATAAATCAGGAGAGATTTAAGTTTTTAACCTCTCTGCTGTGAGCCCTCTAAAATGAGGTGGCTGGGACATCCRGGGAGGCATGCTCATGGCCCAAGTGAGAGGGGGCACAGTGGGGCCCAGGAGGCAAACACCTCATACAGAAGTGCTCCTGCTGGTTTGATGGCAGCATGAAACTTTTCTGTTCAGCAGGAATTTAAGCAGCCTCCTCAGTGCTCAGAGATTGTATTGGAACAATCCCTGATGTGCAGAGAAACACTCCCTTTGAAATCAGCAGCCTTCGGTCTGGGCTTTAAACARAACAAGATTGGGTCCTGAGACTCCCCAGCAGATGTTTTAGGTAGATGGAGCTTGTTCTGTAGACAGAACTTAAGTCATGGATTAAACACTGCTCTACCTTATGAAGGAGTAGTCATTGGCCACATGGAACAGTGCAGCAGGGTCGCAGTAGGTTTCATCATGAGGGACTGGTTCCACAACACCAACTATGGCTCTCCTGGAGATGGAGGAAAAACACAGGGTTTCTGTTTATAGACAATAACCAAAGGCACTCTGACTCAGCTTTTCTTCTGCTTTGTCTGATACACATGGACACCTCTCACTTGCAAACAGAGGAATTCCAAACAGCTCCCAGTAACCCCAAGTGAGTTCTGCTCTACAGCTGGAGACCACAGAGGGGAAGCTGTTTGGGAACTCACAGTGCAAGGAAGGGACTTGTATCATAGCAGGGATCAATTAGTGGTATGAAATAATCTGCAAGACATGAGCTTCACACAACCACCTCATGCCCTGGGCCATGAGTTTWGAGACCTGTATTTCATTCCAGGCAAGGGCATGTAGAGACTGGGCAACCCAAAAGGTAAAGGGCCTCCTGGGCCACTGGGCTGGAGATGAGCTTTCTCTTTATTTTCCTCTCCTGAGACTGTGTTTCCTGAGAAGTACTACAGAAACAAACCCATGCCTTGAGKTCTGAAAATGGTAATAAGCTTCCATGGAAATATTTTTCATAAACCTGTATTTCAAGCAGAGAGCTTTGCAGTGCCACTGCAACAGATGTGATAAGCTTCCCTGAACAATTTGTCATTCTCTAGTTCTCTGACATCTCTGCTACTTTTGAATACATTGAAGCTGATTGATTTTTACAGTGGGTCAGGAGGCTTTGCATATATCAAGTTTTATTATAGATTCTGTTTGCTGATGGAGGCTTCCTGTTCATGTTCATGTTAGAGTTCAGGCTCCAYTTTCAGTGTGGGGCTTGTTTGGTTTCTTTGCATTTTTCTGCCCTTATATTAAAACCAACCTGGGAAATTACAAACTCCAGTCTGAATMATACTTATTTTTAATCTTGTGCTCCAAGGTGATGAAAACAGACTGATTGATGGGCATAATCTGAAAAGGCACTTCTGGCTGTTACTTGCCAAGGGAACTGTATTTTCTTTACCAAGAAAGGTGGTATCTTAGTACACAAGAAAGGAAAGATTCAGTCTGAAATATTTCAGATATTTTGCTTCCAAAAGTACCATATGGTGGAGAGGAAACACAAAGCAGAGAAGTGTGCTCAGGTACTTGGTGGATTGAGATCTGCATCATGCTTCTCTGGCTGGCAAGTACAATGAACTTCACTTTCCACTTGTCSTTAAGGATGTGGGGAGCAAACCAGAGCACATGACCAATGAGACCTAGAGAAGGGCTGTACTTCAGCTGTGAAGATGTCTTGGGGAATGTGTCAGGGGGAGAGCAATGTTGATCTGGAACAGGCCATGGGCTGTCTTTATCAGGAAGGTGACATTAGAAACAGAGAGAAAGTCTTTTGAGAGGCAAGGTAAACTGCCAGGGGCTACACACAGAGTTAATGGGGATACATGGCTTATGAGACATTGTCTGCACCACAGTTGGGTATTTCTATCTGGCACTCTACTGCTATTTACAGAAACACCCAGAGACACAGATCTGCCCTATGGGGGCACAAACACCTCAGGATTTTGAGTAAATAGGGTTGAGTTCTCAGGTTCATATGAAAAAATCCCCTTTGTTTCTCAAACTTACTTCATCTCCCACCACTGTTTGGTCCATTCCTGCTTTGTAATCTCACCCCTAAACACCATCCACCTCCACTTCTCCAGCATGTAAGTAAAAGGCATTGTTCCAACAATCGTTAGTGCTTGTTTGAGCAGAAAGTTGATCTCAGTTTCTGAAGAGAGAAGCAGTTAAGGTAATGGTTATGGTAGCAATTTGTATCTGATTAGATGGCTAAAGATGATTCCCTTCACAGCTAATGCTTACATCTTGTTTGAATTACAGATTTTCACTAAAGAACAAGTCGAAGGAACAATACTACTGAAAAAGCATGAGATAAGATCATTTAGGAATTGTACACTGTTTTTTCTATCTTTCCTCAACTTAAATAACCAAGTCCTCTGAAATTCACATTTAGTTACCCATCACTGAGAACCTTTCCAGTCTCTGAGGAATTTTGAGCTGAAGACATTTCAAAATGTATAAAATGTGTATCTTCATCCATCTAAGGCAGTATTTAGAAGCCAGATGAACTGCTTTGTAATGAGGGCCTCTCAGTGTTGTTATTCAATATTCACTTAACTGGGAGATGTAAATCTCAAGGTTTCAGTTTTATTTGAACTGCTGAATACATATCTTGATAGAGATATGTATGGATTCATGCAACAGAGATTGAAAAGAGTTTTGGAGACTCATCTAAATGAACTATGAAGATTTTGAAGATTTAAGGATGAGTTGTTCAGTACTGAAGGTAGTGAAGTGCTAGCTMTTTCTTTTTAAATTATGTAACAGCATTATAAAGCAGTGATCCTTGCTTCACAATGTGATTTGGGGAAAAAATTAGAGGAGTAAGATTTTCAGAAGCCTGTCAGTTGCTTGCTGAGTCTGCAGGCACAATCTTCTGCTACAAAACAAGGCCAGCAAGTGCTTTCACGTCAATACAAAATATTTATGCATTTATTTACCTTCATCATCTTGGAAAGTTGGCTCTAGGAGATCAAGAGAYTTCAAATGCTGAGGAGTGGCTGCAGAAAGGGACATAATTTCACCTACAGCCTCRTGGAAGCCCTCGTTGGCCCCACTTCTCAGCAGGTAGGGCTGCTCTGCGTATGCCATGTCATACTCAATGTGGCCCATCTCGTGGTGTGCAGTCAGGAAGTCATCCATGGTCACTTTGGTGCACATCTTGATCCTACACACCAGAATRAAGTGTCTGTGGTTAGAGTGGCCCAGAGAAAGGCTGCCTGAGCCCTGTTTGCTACAGCAATGGGGGAGAGCCCCTCCAGAGCTTGCAAATGCSTCTTGCCCCTTGCAAAACCTGGCAGCTCCATCCTGGGATGCAGTGCAGATCCTCCTGCTACAGMAAGACTTCATGGGGAGCTCAGCAAAACACCTTCAGCCACCTTGAAATGTCCAGGGAGTAAAAGAAAGCTGCTGTTTTGTGAGGTTCCCTAAAACCTGGCGATAAGCTCACTGTATGTGTGGGAGGGAGTAACCACCACCAGTCTTAGTAAGGCTGTAATGTATAAAACCCTGTGTGCTGGGGACTCCTGCTACTCCATCTTCATGTAGGTACTATTTACTGAAGCAATGTCTTCCACACAGGGTTTCTTTTCACCTTGCCCAGACTGCTGAGGTGGGACACTGCTGTGTTTCACTAAGGTTCTGCTGTGTACCAGCTGCTTTCCCTGGGGACTGCAAGAGGGCTCATAATTTCTGTGACAAGTACTCATTGTGTGGGAACTTGCTGTCCCACTCCTTTCCCAGATATGGAAGAGACTGATGGATTTTCATGAAACTGGATAACTCTGCTAAAGATAGACAGTRGATCCTCAGGAGACTTTCCCTTGCTACCCAGGGATAGCAGCAAAATATGCATTTGTCCACAAATCCCACTGGTATCCACCTGCATTTCTGCTTATTCCTTGAGCCCTAGGACATAGTCATTATTTCTCTAATTCAAAAAAAATATTAGTCACTTCTCAGCTAAAATTTTAGAGTAGATCTTGAGTAGATCTACTAGTAAATTTGAGTAGATCTTCACAGGAAAAGTTACACAGAAAAGTTACATACAGTCCCACAGGATCCCTGCTCTCTTGTCYTTCTTCCCCCTCTTTTCAACCAGAAAAAAAAATAAAGAAGAAATTACAACTTAAGATAGCAAGGTGCACCTTTAGTGAAAACATGTGGTACAAAAAGGTGATAGCAAATTCAGTACCTGTAATCCCCTTTGCCCAKGTCCCATGCTGTAGGATGGCAGACAACCTTCCTGTTATCAGTTGGCTCTGTGAGCATGGAGTTCTCCCAGAAGCCCTCAGTCATGCCAAAAAGGCCAATGGAAACAAAGAAGGCCTCAGCAGATTTGAATATTTTAATTGCGTCCCATTTCTGAAAAAGACAATGCCACCATTAACCTCTGCTTCTGCATGCAGCTTGTTCTCAATGCCCTGCTTAAAGCTGACTTCTTATTTATTTCCCAGGAACTTCACACCTGCASCTGGCCTACTGAGAGTCAGTCAGCAGTGTCTGCCTTTGGCACTTCTGTGAATTMTGATGGGAACTGCWAATTGTTTTYCCTGCAAACAAAATAGGTTTCTGCACTCAGAGGTTCAGCAGATAGCRCCTGACCCAGACCAGAGAAGCTCTCAATAAAAGATAAGGTAGGATRAAAAATGCATTCCTGGCAGTA
This sequence comes from Alauda arvensis, assembly GCA_902810485.1. NCBI lineage: Eukaryota > Metazoa > Chordata > Aves > Passeriformes > Alaudidae > Alauda > Alauda arvensis. The sequence goes on from CADDXX010000480.1 coordinate 406,197, forward strand.
ATATGTCAGATCTGCAATCCAACCCTTCAGTCACTTCAGCCAACCTGGGGACAGCTCATTTGAGGAAGTGGAGCTCCATTCCCAGCAGATGAGCACGAGAKATTTCAGTCAGAACCATAAAAACGGGCAAATGTATCTGTGGGAGTTGCTTATCAGATTAAAACTGCATGGTCATGTTCATGATAATTTAGCCATTCAGCTGTTTTATTATTCTACCCAGCAGGAGCTCTGCATTTACTGGACTGAGCTCTCAYACAAACAGCTCACTTGGATGAAAACCCCAAATGGGGCACACCCACCAGCAAGGATGAGCCCAGCCATTGCTCAAAGGCTCTGTAAACAATGCCTCCCTTCTTGCAGTGGTTCTTCAACAGACACACATTTATGACTACAAGAGGGTCAGTAGTGTAAAACAGAGGTGAGATTAWTGCAGACTTGTTCTAACTGCTAATGAATCAAATTCAACTATTCCTTCTCTTACCAGCATARCATTTTCATAGAGTGCTGCCTATGAGAGGAGAGTAGATTTCAGGTGAATAATTGCATTTCAGAGATCAAATTCCATCTATCACCCTTTAGCTTAAAAAAGGAGTCAGGCTTTGGCAAGACTACAGGGAATTATCTTCACCCATGTTCTTGGTCTGGTAAAGGTGCTGTCACAGCTGTTGGCTCTATAGACAAATCTCCAACACAGACCTTATGGTGCTATGCAGCTATCAAAAGATAACAGGCAGTATTGCAGTTGTAGCTGTATTGAAAATAACAAGACTGACAAAAATAAACTGTGATATACAAACTATTTGATTATGGTAATGACTGGCATAGGTCATATTTGATAMCAGCCCACTCCAGGAGTCCTGAAATACTCATATATACAAAATATATTTCCTAATGGATAAGTGTCTCTGAGGAAAATAGACTTRGAGACAAGATTAAGGGRGYCAAAGATGGTGGAGGAAAACAGAGAACAGCTAAGGGGCTAGGTACAGGGAAAAATGCATAAACACTTAAAGGTGAAAAGCAAAAATAAGAATGCAAAAAGCAACACTTTGTTGGCAGTGTGTCTGCCTGAGGGCAGCCATGGATTTTTAGAGAGCAACTGATACATGCTGCATAATTTTTATGCCTTCTAGATTTGTTACATAATGCATATTGCATAAAGACATGTCTTACCTTTTCAACCATTGCAGAAGTTACATCAATGTTTGGTTTGGCTGGATAGGGAACAGTCAAGGCATACAGATTTGTCCAGAATCTACCCCACATATCACCTTCATAAAAAGAGAGAAACAAAGGAATACTTTAAATGATTTATTATGTATTGTTCAAAGGTGCCAGACAGGTTATAAATCATGTTGTGTCAAAAACAGGGACTCCTATTCATCTAACCAGGCCTAATCCAGATGTGGAGGGGAGCAGTTCTGGAAGGTCATGCATAGGTCAAACTCAGATCAAGGATCCTTTTATTACCCAATATCAGCAAATCTTGGATAACATAGTTTCAGGACTGATCACACTCCTGTGTGTGCATGAAAACTGAACATCCTTTTTGTTAGCCCACATGATTGTTGTGCCATGTTCAGGCACACAACAGTTACAGTAGCTTAATGCTGTGTGATTTGAAAGCCAAGTCATGAAATGTGGGATTTTAGAGTAAAATCTGAAAGGAAAAACAAGTCTCTCTGAAACTCTCATTTCTAAGGAAGACAAGTGCTGCAGAGGGGAGGGAAATGTCCCAGCCAAGTGCTAGAGTTTTGTGCTAYGTGAGGTCTGGCAAGGATGAGAACACCTGCCTTCTCCTTCTGCCACTGCTGCTAAGCATTTGTGTCATCTCTGCTAGGAATTTATCCATTTCTCCTCTACCCTTTCTCTTATCTGTAACCTTTTTGTTGATATCCTGATTAAACAGTCAGGTTACTCTCGACTGTCCCATGAATAAAGTCAGGCTTGCACAACAAGGATGTGTTGACATACCCAGCAAGTGAGCAGGGAGGCCTCCTGTGGAGCTGATGAACTTGGGGCCATAAGCTTGCTCCAGCTTGTGTCTCACGTAGGCATGCAGCTGCTCATACAGAGGTTTTATCTGGAGGGAGAGGAGGAGAAGGAAACAATTTTTTTTCCCACTTTTCTCTATTCCACACATTACTCTGAAACAGGCAGCCTTGAAGCTCTCTGTGACAAAAAGCTCCTGCCAGGTAACTGCACCCCAAACCTGCAGCTGAGCTTTGCCCCTTGCCTCAGGGCTCAGGCACTGAGTCTGATTCCAACCACAGAAGGCCTGCTCAGGTATGAGGGAGGGAGCATTGCTAACTTTTGAGCTGGAGTACCAAAGATGCCATCTACCCCATGGACCCTACCTGGAGGAGAGACATGGACCTGCAGAGCTCCCTCTTTCCCAGCCTTTGGGGACCAGGCTGGTCCTTGAGTGGCTACAGAGGTAGAAATGTCATGGATGTYTCCTCAMATCTGTCTCTGTTAAACCCATGTARACTGAGATCAGCCAGTWTARAGAWGGTTTCATTTTCATTCATAGCATCAGCACGTGAGCCCACCAATTCAAAACACAACCCTGCAGCCCAGGTAAGAGCTTTTCCTGCCTCTACCTGCTCAAATGTCTTCTCCACATCTTCAATCAGCTGGTCACGGCTGTATTTGTACTCTTCTGGAGACTTTGCCTCATAATTTGCTCTCCAGTAGTCTCCGTAGTCAGAATAACCTGTAAAGCATGGATGCATCACATGAGGACACCACATGTGGCCCTGCTTAGGTCTGCAGAAGTGGTGCAGCTTCCCCCAAAGCAAAGCAGCAAAAGGCAAGATAGTTTGGRTTTAGCAGAGAGGAAAAAGCCTCCCTGAGGGTCTGTCTCATGAACATGCAGGTATGGGAGATTCTCAAGAATTTCAGAAAGTGATGTCATGGTTATCTGCTAGTTAGGATCATTCTGTCTGGAGATGGAGGTCAAAGGAAATCAGGAATCCAGACKGGAGCTCCTGTGGCTATGAGGGACAGCAGCCTCTGCTCTGGATGGATGCTAAGGGGCTCTCACAGAAGGCATGAACTGGTGGACATTGAACATGGGCCCCCTCTTCCAGAAACTAAACCACCAGGACACATGCAGACACCAGAAGTGAAATTCAGCTCCCAGTTCCAATGTCTTCCAGTCCATTGAGCTCCTTCAAGCCTGGAGTAAAAATAGCTCTTAGCTGAAGTCTCTTCCCTAGGGGTATGGAGGAAGGCCATAATGACCACTTCCTAATGTTTGGTTTTTTTCCCCATCTTATTATTTGGGCCATATTTGCTTATCCAGCTCTTGACAGTTTTTACAAAACAAGGAGGATGGGAAAGCAGGTGATACAGCTGCAATCTGGCCAAGAGACAAGTGATGTCTATCATCATGATGAAGCTCTCTTAGAAGACCCCAAAAGAAAATTRGAAGGCAGCTGSTACKGTTCYTTGAAAAGATAGTTCCATATGATTMATGTGAAAATCTCAGACTGGAAGCACACTTCCCTTAATACAAAATCCTTTTTAAACACCCAGCTGTACCTGATGCACCAGCCCTACCAAATCTGATCATTGCAGCTAGGGAATAATGCTTATAAATGTACCAATGATTGTGGCTGCTGCAAAAAGGTCAAGGCCCAAAAGAAAGAGATGTTGCCWAAACTCAGCAACACTCAGAAGCTGTTTAAATGGAGTGTGCTTGACCTTAAATCACAAATGGTGCTGTTCTGGGTGGTGTGTAATGAGGGGCACCTGATGCATTATGGCCTTTGGGAAAAGTGCCAACAAAAAAGTGTCTCTTGTTCCAGGCTGGGAAGAAACCTCTGAACTGGTCAATGGCAGTTGTCTGCATGGCTTCTTACTTTGAGACATGCACACCAAGAGCAAATTATGTGCAAATTATGTGTGTTTTGAAGTCCTGGGAAAATTGTGTAAGACTGAATTATGTTTACTAGTTTCTGGAAGCCAGAAGGAAAAAAAAAATAGAAACCTAAAGAAAACAAAAAGTGACTTACCGTTAAGCCTTGCAACCTCATTTTCAAGTTCAACATACTCTTCATATAATGGTCTCATCATTCTGCCAACACCAGCTCTCCAGCCTTCCCAGGCCCACAGTCTCTCATGATAATCAGTGCTGYCAGCCATAATAGCATCCAGACCTGTCAGAACAAAAAAATAGGYACTAAGCTTTGAAAAAGCAGAATTTTTCTTTCACAGCAGGAAAACAAACCAAAGTGAAAGAAATTCATGAACAGAGAAGAAAACACTTTGTGTTTGATATACTGGAAGATCCCATTATTTCATTGCATCCTTTCCTAATTTAAGGTTTTCCCCTTGTCTTTAAGAAGCATGCAGCACATCATGTGTCTCTAATATGCTCTCTCCACATCAGCTTCCCTTAAGTTGATAGAATTCTCAGGACCGGCCTCAATGCAACATTGAGTCCACCACAGCTGATGGCAGGGAATAAAAAATAGATTTTCTGTGATGCAGGCAAACCCCAGGTGACAGGCAGGCTGCCACATGAGCTGAGCAGCCCTCCCCCAGTTTTTTTTTTGCTACAAACAGGAGACAGTATGTCTCATGGGCAGAAGGTCCAATGGAAGTCCATGAACTGCAAGGTGCAATTAAATTATGACTAAGCTTTAGATAGCAGGAAATATCTGTTGAAATGACAGCCTGTTCTTTTGCAGTCAGGAGCCACCCTTTGGCTYTCTCTGCACCCTCAGGGTGAGGAACACAGCAGGGGCAGTGGCTGGTATCATACCTGGCTCCAGCACCAAACACTCAGATGGATTGTTGATTTTACAGACGGTCCCAGTGCTGTAGATGGTGCTCATTGTATTTAGCACAGTTCCCAGCTGCAAGTTAGATGCAAGATAGCCTGTTAGAAACCCACTCTGTGCAAAATAACAGCCAATTATGCTAATTCCTWAAGAGCTAAARTCAACACTTCACCCACCAGCTTAACATTAAAGCATATGTTTGAGCTCAGGAGGGATTAATGAAAGAATTTGCCTAAATGCATTGCTGGACCACACCTWGCTGGAAAAGACAGATAATCTCACAAATATATGACACAGTCTACAGGTTCTTAACATCCAGTCAGACAGATCTCTGGAGTCAATGAGCACTGACTGTCACGAGAGAGCTGCCAATACACAGCAGCAATAAAAAAATAAAGTTTATCAATGTGCTTCCMTAAGCACATATGAACCCACATAAACTTTGCAGGGAGGTTGTGGCTTTGAGTAGCAGCCAAAAGRGCTCCACTGGCAGGTGCTGCCAGGCTGACTGTTGCCTGTGGGTGTTAACATCACATCACACTAATTGCATGGGCCTGCTTGGACTCCATCACAGAGAAGCAGTGGCTCATGCCCTGGGCCAGCTGAAGACCAAAATGCACCTGAAATCATTCAGCTCYATCTCAGAACCTATGGTACATAGCTTTGTTTTAAATATGTTGTCATTGTTCACATCTTCATGCCTCAAGGAAAACATGTACCTCTTTTAGCTTTCCCTTTAGGACYATGCAATTTGTCACTTAGAGCTTTMAATCAGAACTCYGAAGGGYTGTYAGTGGGAGGGGTAGTTAGTGAGTAGCTCTAACTTTACCTCTGTCAGCATTAAAATTAATCAGTACCCAGGCAAATTTTTATGTCAGTGAAGAATACTTAGATATTCCTAGGAACCCCATCAGACTGTATAAAAAGTCCCTTCTCCAATATGAACCAACAACTTCAGCCCCTAAGGCCATTATCTAGGAAATGCTGTGTCTAAACACGGAGGGTACTGAAGAACATACCTCCCCAACAGAGACAACATTGCCATTGGTACACTGTTGTGATCCAAAATAAATATRTGTTTGCATGAACTGCCAGCATTCCCGCCAACACAATCTGGTTTTCAGAAATACATCTTATTTGGATCAGACAAGAGATCCAGCCAATCCACTGTTTTCCTTGCATGGTGATCAGCATCACTGACCTTAGCAGAAAAACCTCAGGATTCTTTTGTAATTAGGACTATAGGATCCTGGGCTTCAGGTTCCCATGACTCAGTGCTATGTTTCAATTTGATCTTCAGCAAAGGGAAAGTAATTTAACTCTCAACTGTTTGGGTATAAATCCCKTTTGAGTCTGCATAGCTGCTCACTCCAATTTCACATATAGTCATTATCCATATAACTGCCTCTTAGGTGAATTTGTACAAACGTCAGATCTCATTATGGTTCTTGCCAAATCTTGCTGGCCTTCTGCAGCTTTCTGTGGAACCCTCCCCATTTTCAGGCATCCCAGGGTGTCCAATGCAGTGAAAGATTCCACAGTGTGATAATGTACATGTTCAGAGAAAGAAAAACTTCCTCATCTCCACCTTTTTGACTCACTGAATGGCTCTTTACCCATCTCCTTCTGCTCATTGCCCTAGGTCTGGACTTCATCAAGCACTTAGCACATGTCCTTTCTTGGTTTTATGATTAATCCAGCTCTAAGTGCAAGAACTGCTCTGAGGCATGTTTAAAATTTATTCCATAGCAAAACTGCTGACARAAATGGCAAACAGCTTCCTAGGCCAGACTACCCCACAGTCCTATATTGCTGTGAACACCTAGAACAGGTACACTTCCATACCACSGACTGCATCATCCCAAAACAAGCAGGGTGCTGACAGCACCATGCCCTGGCTTGAGGGCGTTGAGGGAGGCACCTGAACTCACCCACCAAAAATTATGAACTACATTAAACAACTTACTCTTTTATACTTTTCTGGTGACAGTACAGATGATCCTCTTTCCTGGAGAGTCTGGATCTGGAGCTTGACGAGGTCGTCCGTGATGCTGTCTGCTGGAAAGCTGCTGGCATTCCTGGAGGCCTCATCGTAAAAGGCAGACCACTTGGCACTGGCCTCGCTCTGCAAAGGGTTCACACAACCCTCAATTAACCCCTCCAAAGCACTGGAGTGGCCTGATGCACTCAGGGGACAAAAATACCACTTCTAGGAAGAACTTCATTTGTGAAGGACACCCATGGATTGCAGGCTGAGCACTTGCACCACACTGTGAAATGGCTAGAGACCTTTTTGGCTTTGTTTCCTTCACACATCCAGAGAACCATTTTTCTTTGGGAACAGCAAAAAGCATGAGTGTCTATTCACATCTTGCTTGTTATAATTGATCCAGCATCACTTTGCTGTGTCTTCTCCTACTCTAAATCACATTTTCTTCCCTTAGTRCTTTTCTTCACCCACCAGTGAAGAAAAAGGGCAAAAGAAATCTGTGACCCAGATGTCAATCCCCATTTCTGCTGCCGTAGCAGGAACACTCAGCAACCAAGATAGTGATACTGAGTCTGTTTTTWAGGCAAATATCACTTTTTTCTGATATGCTGGCAAATAAAAATTATACTTGGGCAAAGGAGGCTCTARACAGGTGCTCAAATCAGGCATGCAAAATCTCAACATTTTGCATGAGATTGCTTTTAACACATCTGCAATTACAGACCATGAAATGTGAAACTCCCACATTTTAGTGCACAAAGTAGCAGCATTAGAACACAAATTGGAGTTGGGACTGTCTTGTTCACCTTTTTCTAACGTGTTTGTACATAGTTTAACACATCAGCACCAATTCCAAATGGCAACAAGAACAGCATTATAATTTACCTGGGTCTTTGGGAGAGTTTATTTAATTGTGCTTATGGATAAGGCAGCACCTGTAACACCCATCTGTGCCTTGTGAGGCATCAGGGAACTCAAATGTCMTACTGTGTCTGAAGAGCTCCCCCAGGCACCCCTCACCCCTGTGCAGACACACCAGTAAAACTAACACCTTCTGCAGGGCTGTCCCCGGGTTGTTCAGCCCCATGTGTGACAGGAGTACAGCACCCACTGCTCCAGGCTCCAGCAGAAGGGGTGGTGGCAGATGTGAACCYGTGGTATTCCCACCCCCATATCTCCTCCATCCCAGCTGCAAGAGGGCAGCCATCACTGGGAGGMTTTCCAAACTCTCCCTTCATGAAGCAAATAGTCCTGACACTCCTCAACAGCCTGCAGAGCTCAGTGGGCAAGAGCTTGGTAAGCACCCAGAGGAAGAGCATCGCTGTGCCAACGTGTTCCTGAGCTCCTTGTCCTGAGCAGGAACAGAGAGGTGCCTCAGGAGTGGCAGGGCAGAAGAGGGGGCTCATTGGCTACAAAAGCCAAAGGAAAGCAGTTATCTTGCTGCCTGATATTTCCACAATAAGAGGAATTGGTTGATAAGTCAGAGAAATAGTTGTAGGGTTTGTGACACAATTAACAAGGAAAATGGATGTGAAGGAGCCAGAAGGGACAGTATTCATTAACTCTCCTCCAGCAGAATGGGAGGAGGGGAATCAGTGGGTTTATTACCAGTGCTACTGAAGAGATCAAGAGAGAGAACAAGTTCTCTCTAAACACTAGACTAATTGGTTTTTATTGCTGGTATCTCCTCATGTATTTTATTATCATGTCATTAATGCTGAAAATACTATATAGGGCTTTCATTTTATGTGTTTGGGAAACATTACAGTTTAAGTATTTGGTGCCTCGGAAAMAATTCCAGATTGACAATGATTAGTCATTAGGATTTCTTCCAGCAACCAGTCTCCTTGCTTTAATTAAGAAATATGATAATTAAAATGTGTTTTAATTAAGTTATAGGAACACAAAGTGAAAGACCAGCCCTTAGGCAAAAATAGATGTAGGATGTTCAGCTTCATTTTTATGCTCTGAATTGTTTTCTCCAAGGCTTGAGTTAAGTTTAAAAAAGATGCCGCTYCAAAACAAAGCAAAATTCAGGGTGTTTTTGTTCATTTTGAAAGGCTTTGAGCTTACAAAATACTGAGCTGAGGCATGGCAGTATCAGTAACCAGCCAGACCATGGCTGCCTGCTCTTCACAAGTTCTAGAGACCCTGGGGCTGGGGCAGACAGAGGCTGGTGCTGAGAAGCRAGAACTGTGTTGGAAGACAAGATAAGTAAAAATGCTCTGGTCCTTCCTGCAGGTAGAAATGGACTTTCAAACCAACATACAAGACACTGTAATAGAAACTCCACTGCTGGTATTTGCTAGTCTGTGATCTCCCTTTATTTCTCCTGGTCTAATACATCCAGGGAGTCTACCAACAGCCCTGACTATGAGAAGAGTGATGGGGGCAGGGGGAAAGGTGCCCCACTGAGTAACTGATGTGAGCTGCTATATGAGTCCATCAGCAAACATTTAACAGAATGCCTGCATCCACTGAGAAGTAAAGCAACTGCMTGTGTCAGTAAAAAGCACAGTGTTCATCTGGTCTTAGGGAAAGTGGGAGAGCTGAGCTCATGAGGGTGCAAGATKCAAATCCTCTTTCCTTGCACCACAGACAGTACCTTCCCCAGGCCCTTGGAGAGGATCTTCACCCTCAGGATATGCCCTCTCCAAGASAAAAGGGAAGTGCTTTGCTCTTGGAAAGGCAAACCCCACAGACAAACACTACACCAGCAGGCACTGGTGGTGTTGGACTCAGCAGAAGAAAGCATCTCTCTCCATCCAACACAGATTCTGAGGATGAACATGCAGTGTTCCCTTCCCTTTTCCCTCCACTCACTGGAGTGACCTGAAGTGATAGCTAGGAACAGTCCAGCTTCTGGACATCCCTGTGCAGTGCAGGTAGTGCAGGTACTAACCCAAGGCTGTAGAGGCTGGTAGTGGCCCAGGCACATCCAGTGAGCATTGCTACATTAAAGCAAGCTCCTCTACCCTCCCCAAAATGAAGCACAGATACCAGAGAAGTAACACTCCARTTTCAGCCAAGCTTGGTGGAACCAAAACAAACCAGAAAGTGTAAGATTCCTAAGAGAACAGTAAAACCCACMGGATGGAGCACTTACCATTTTATTGGCATTCTCCTCAGTGATGTTGGTGTTGTAGTCCCATGAGGCAAGAGAGYTCTCATAGCTGATATCTTCTGCTCTCCTGTTAAACTCTTCTAAAAACTTTTGGGCTTGTTGTGTGACATCCTGAGAGGTCACAACAGAGCTCAGGCCACAGAGAAGCCAGAAGTGGACCAACATATTCATGTGCAGGATGGGAACCTCTCAGCAAAGTAGGTTTCCTCGGGTAAGCTTTTCTTGGCCTCTGCTCATCAGCCTTCAAGCATGGCCACCGTGAAGAAGAAAGGCTGAACCCGATTTGCTGGACCTTTTATAGGTTTTATTCATTATAGGAGAGAAAGGAAAAAGTTTTTTATAAAAAGACAAATAAACAAAAGTCAATTATTAACTTTGGAAAAACATAATTACTCTTGCCATTTTATGGCCTTCTTATAAAAGGCTTTTACTTTTGGTTAATGTTTCCCAACTGTGCTGTCAATGATACAGCTGGTTACTTTATCTATAGCCTACCCGTGTGTCTGGTAGCTCAGAATCTGCCAATCCTTTAACAGGTTGGTGATAAGCTGTAAAAATATTCAGAAACTTCACTGAAACACCATGCCAAGAACCTKAACTCCCTGGCAGGAAGAAACCCCACTTAGTCTGAGATAGGGTACATGGTTGGGTATTTAGGGCCATGTTTCAAAAGGCTTTGCAAAGCCCAAGTGATTTGGGGAAAAAAACCCTCCTTTTCAAAGCAATTGGGGCATATAAAACCTGAATTTTAAATGTGTTCACTGAGCYACCAAAAAGCAGCAAGAGACTTTGTGGCATCACAGCATCTAAGTAGTAGAGTAGAGACCTAATCTGAACTATAAATCAAGTGGATTTAAGTACTAAGGTGACTAAGGCTACTAAAATGACTCCATCTTAATATTTAAATACCTTTGCTAATCTAGCTAGGAACCAGCAGTTACTGCAAATCAATGGGAAAATCAATGCATGAATTAGCTCTGGAAATGCAGCTTGGGTTGAATGTTATCGATCTGACAATGCCTTACTATTTTTCAAATTAGCCTATTTTGCTCAGGATCACTTGGTTGGTTTTGTTTTGGGGTCTTGTGGCGATTTGTTTTGAGATGCAACTCTGAAGCCACATCCACAGGGTTGGTTTCCCATTCCCAGCAGAGTTTCTCTGAAAGCACCATGAGTCTGCCTCCATGGGAGCAGAAGGAATCAGCCCCTCCATTGGCAAATCCTGGAGAGGAGCTCCAGCCCTCAGGAGCCCTTGGGAACCCAGCACAGCCTCAGCAGGGCCACCAGCAACAACCATCTGGGAGGTACAGCCAGAAACCAGGACCTTGAGGAAACACCTGACTTCAGCATCTTGTGGTACCCACGTCCTGTGGACCAGGGGTGACTGWTCTCTCTCATCCATGTGCAATCCTCTAACAATTGGGGTTTTTTGAGTGAAAGTTAACAGCATTTTCTCAACCCTTCCCCAGAGGTGATGTTCCCTAAATTTCATGTTGCTCTCCTTGGTGCCATCCAGACTTGCCATGTTTAATGCTTCCTTAGTGATGGTGTCCATGTCTGCAAACATCTGAAACTGTACCAATGACCAGCAATCCAGTCACTGGAACATTTTACATGCAGTGCCTCGCTGATACACACCTCCTTTCTGGTGACATTAGCCAACATCAACTCATATTCCAGCTGAGACCTTTCTGGTAGTGCTATTTGCTTTCCCTTTTTTGCCTCTTTATGTCTGGTTCTAGGGTGGCACCAATTACTGCAGTGTAAATTTGTCTGGGCTGAAGTGCATTGCACTGATTCCTGTCCATTTTTCAAAATTTTATGATTATTTGGAATTGTAATCCTTTGAAGGATTCCCTTGGCAGTGCTTGGCAATGCCCAAAAATCTGTTAATAGATAGATATTCTCTTCCCACATCCACACGACATGGGATACAGTGAAGCCCAGGGGAGGTATTAAAATGACCCCTCTTCTTGACTGAGAACCACAAAGCCTGTTTGCTAAGCAATTTTGTGCCTTTTGTGATTCTTGYCTTGCTCATTGCTTCTCAATTTGCAGTGAGACTGTCACATGGTGAAATGATGAAAGGTTTTTGTGCTGTTGTTTCAGCTGTTGTCTGTCAGAGCAGRGAATTATGCCTATTATTACCTTGATTTCTTCTTCTTCAGTAGAGAACAGGGACTGTGTTGACCCTTCACTTCAACTCTGCTATTTTCTCTTCTATGCTGGCAAGTTAATTACACAATYACTGAACTGGGTACTTTTTATGGTACTGAAACAAGGCTGGCTGATTCAAAACTCCCTTTTTACATGCAGGTGCTATGTTTCCCCCTTTGCTGTGCTCTGCCTTCCAGAGGCAGCCCTGGTGGCTGTCACCTCCCTGCTATGRTGCAGGAGTCCTCTTTGCTCCTCACTCCTGCCTGCTGCCACCTGTCTGTGCACAGCCTGAAACCCCAAGGGATACATGCACGACCCAGGAGCCCCAAAAGCAGCATACTTCTAGGGGATACCCTTAGGGCAGAGAAGGGGGTCACCTCATTTYGTATAGGGCTTGCCTCTGCACCTGCATTTAAATGTGTGTGCTCACTATAATGAGCTGGAAACGGAGCAGGGAGAATCACGCTGAATTATGCTGCAAATTCTCAGCCCTRTTTCTAAGTTCTTTTCTATTGCATACCTAAATGCAAGCCTTGATAACATATCTGAGGAATCATACAATAGTTACACTCCATCTTTCTTGCCATTGCCTTTACACAAGAGAAAAAATAAGCTGTGAGATRAATTTTAAGGGTAGCACAAAGCTATGTTTTGAAAAACTGTGTTGGAACAGTGAGGAGTCACTGAGCCTCAAGCACATCAAACCTTCATGGATGGATTTGCTCCCATTGAGAAGACACGTGGAAGACACTAGATTTGTAGAATCATAGAATCCTAGAATATCCTGAGTTGGAAGGGTTCAACAAGGATCATCAAAGTCTGACTCCTGGCCCTGCACAGGACTGCTCCAAGGCYCACATCATGTGCCTGAGAGTGTTATCTGAGTCCTTCTTGAACTCTGACAGTGTTGGTATTGTGATCATGTCCCTGGAGAGCCTGTTCCAGTGCCCAGCCACCCTCTGGGGTGACAGAGGCTTGATTGTGTCAGCCTTGCACGGCAGCCTTTCTGCAGATTGGCCAGGCTCTTAGCTGGGAGTATTTAYATGGCCAGAGATGGTGATGGCCATCCGTGCTTGGGTGAGGAGCATTTCTTGAGATGGACTTCATGCCGGTCTGGAAAGCGGATGAGAGCATGAAGATGGTTGTACCACAGCAAAAAGGGAACAGTAAACAGCTGAGAAAGGGAGGTACCTCGAGCCTTTTCAGGAAATTCAGATCTCCAAGGGCAGCAGGGCAGCAGGGCAGCAGCTATGGGTTTGGGTGATAGAAGAACAGCTGGGGGTTTAAACCGTGTCTCAGTGAAATCCACTGTCGTGTGTGATGGCAGCCAGCCTGCTTGGCAGGAGCAAAGGGCTGTGTCACTTTGCCACTGCCACAGCACAAAGGCTGCCTGTAACCTGACATGCTGACACAGGCTCCTTCTCCTCCCGAGCGCCAGCCCTCCCCTGCGCCCCTCCCGTCTGCRGCGGGAGCTGTGGCTCCCAGCTCCTACCTGGTGCTCCCAGACCCGTCCCCAGGGTACGAGTTGTCTGACATCTGCTGAAAGAGCTGCCCACCGATGTTCATCTGTACTCTGGCTCTGTTGGAGCAGTTTTCTGCCTCACCACTCATGTTGTTGGCTGAGCTGTGCTATGAAACTAGGACTGCAATAACAGAATTGCAGTTAGGACATGCCTCAATAAAAACCCTCTGTGTTGTGTATTAGGCACCACACACCCTTAAAATGACTAAAAAYACCATTATCAGGACAATTTTCCCACACAGGAGCGCTGTTTAAGCTCTCTGTTACACTTGGTCATTCTGCCTAGTGCATAAAAGACGGACAGAAGCGTTACTCAGGGGCCACTTTGTGGAGAAGGGCTCTGAAAGGCTGTGGTGCACAGGATTGCCTGTCCTGGAGCATCCCCAGGGAGGAGCTGCCGTGGCAGAGCCATCTCCCCGCCGGCACAGGGCTGCAACCACTCTCTGCCTCTCCTCTGCCCTTTGCCTGGCTTCAGTTAAACACCTGGCAAATCCTTGAGGACTCCCGTGAAGGGSCTTTGTGGGGCAGTGACAGCCCAGGGGTGGCTCCAGCCCCTCAGCACATCTCCCCACACAGCAGCAGTGCCYGGGGAGGGGCCGTGCTGCCTCGGCTACCCCTGGGCTGGGGGACAATCCCCCATCCTTTCCTCTTCCTCGTGCTTCGAACTGGGGGCTGGGCAAATAGCCCTAGTAATCCCCGGAGCAGCCTTTTATCCCACATGACTAACCCTTCTGCATGCATGACATCCGCCTCTTGTCAGATGAAAGCCCTCCTGGCTGGCACTGGGACGCTGCCGGCTCCCTCGCTCCCTGGCTCCCAGCTGCGAGCTCCATCCCCTGCAGCAGGGGCTTTCCCCGCTGGGACACASCTCTGTCTGCAAGAGAGGCTTTCATGGAATCCTCCCGGGGGCCCGGAGCTGTGTGACAGCCAGGAGGGCGGGCATCTCTCCTCTGCAGACAGGCACGGCCGGTCCAGCTCGACATCTGAGCCACCAAAGGCACGCACCAGCACAGAGCATCAGCTCCAGCATCAGCAGTTTGGGCTTAGCTGGCTCTTCCTCTGCAGGAACGAGAAAGGGCAGACAAGGGGCTGGCCGGATTAATTCCCTGTTGCCCAGCAGGAATGGAGGTAAAGGCAGCAGGTGCAGAGCAGAGGGATTCCCCACACTCAGAACCTCTGTCTCTGAGGGGGAGAAGAGAGGGGAGGCTGCTACCTGGAGAGCAGCCACCTCCTGCAGCTGGTTCCACTGCCCAGCCACTGCCCAGGGACCTCCCAGAGCACGGGGGGCTTTGTACCCCACTGTCTGAGCCTGGGACCAATGCCTTGGACAACTAATCTAGATCCCCCCATAACCTCCTGTCCCAAGACAGGCTGATTTGCTCCCTGATTTTCTTTGTCAAACCTAAAAAAAACCTGTCACCTCCACACAGCTCCCTTGCACTCCAAGGTTGCCACAGGCTGTTTCTCAAGTCAAAGAGTGCTCAGCATTGCCAGGGGAACAGTGCTCAGTGCACAGGGGCCAGCCTCAGATCTGAGGATGTCAGGAGCTGTGTAAAGATACTGTCAGCTTCCTGAATCATCAGGAAACCAAAGTGTTTTTGCAAAGTTTGGGAGAAAGCTTAGAAGCGGAATGATTATTAGGAAGATGAGTGTACAAACTGGCAGGTTAAATTAGGGTATCATGAAATGTTATTTTGAAGGCTAGAGTAAAAATCAAAACCATATGCTTTAAGGTAGAGGAGAGGCAACCACTCAGGGGCACAATATTCTGCATCCCTTACACCTTGCCCTTTACAAAAAACCATCTTTCCCCATCAATGAAGGGAAARGTGTTGATCCTCTGAAACATGGCTTTGCATCCAGGTAACATGTGGTTCTCACTTCAGTTTCWCTGAGTGGTCCCAGCTCATTTTACAGTGACCATGTGTTCGCACATCAGCACCGGCAAAGTTGTTTAGATACAATATCATCAAGAATGTTAGTCCAAAGTCTAAAATTCCTGTTGGTCCCCAACTGATTAAAGCTGCATACTGTAATTTGTAGTAATTATAATTCTAATTATAGGAGAAAAGCAAAGGTGATTGAGAAATAATAATAACAACTGCAATACCACATTTGCAGTTTCTCCAAAATTAAATGATTTCCATTTAGCTATTGCTATAGCTAGCAAGATGCTTTGACAGCTTCAAATTGCCACCTCTAAGGGAAAGGGAAACATGGTAGGAAGGAAGAGGACAGACTAACAAAATCAAACTTTACTTTTTGATCTTAGGTCAAATTCAGTTCCTACTGAACCTGCTTACTTTACTCTCAACAAAGCTGGGTCTGGGCTAAAAGGGAAAAATTACTCTGGACTAATGCAAACATCAATGCAGTCACAAAATATCCAGTTAAAACACAAGTMTTTTATGCAAAGTGCATGCACAGTGTTTAATGTATTCACCAAAACTGAACATACTGACACATTTGTGCTGGCAAGAGTGAACCACTCATCACTGTCGATGTACTTTAGCTTGATGTGGTTTGAAGTTCAGTCTGTCCAATTAGGCATATCTAACTGTGCAAATTTTTCATTAGCAATTGTCTGTTTGCRTAGGAAGCTGTGGTGTCACACCATTGCACACATCCCTTCATGCACATCACATTAAAAGGAAACAAAAACCATGAGAGGCCAAAAGGAGGTGCTCRCAGAAAGCCAAGCACAGATTGCTCATTGCTAATGGATTGTGGACAGTTGGGCAATGCATTTTCTGTAAAAACTTGGCRCATTTAAAGCAGCTCATTTCATGAGTCACAGGTTACTGCACKGATGAACTGACCGAGTTTCTGAGGGCATCTGAACCATGTTTTATGAGTATCTAGAATCACAGACTCCCACTTTTCACTGAATTGTTTCGCATCTTTGTTGCACTTCTTCCCTGAGCTTGAAAGTAATTTCTTTTGTTTTCCCAAATGTGGGAGTTCACACACTAAAAACTCTTCCTGTCAAGATGTGATAACTCTCCTTTCTTGGTCAAAACTGGCACCCAGTTCTTGAAAGAAATTATCAAACCAAAAGCTCTTGTGCGAATACTGTGATTTGTAKTAATTTGGGAATTATTTCATACTCACAGTGATGAAGGAACAGGACTTGAATCCTGCCCTGAGAGKTCTTGAGCCCATCTCTTTTGGGAACAACAGCAGAAAGAATTGACTGACTTCCCTCAAAATGTAGACTAAAGGTGCTACTTTATGAAGGCTCAGCCAGGAAAGAGTTCTTCATGAGGATCAGTATGACAGAAGCAAATGTTGTACCTGGACAGACAAACAGGAGCACATAGTGTGCATGAGGSCCCTGAGCTCATCCCTGCAGGCTCTTCATCACTGGCAGAGCCCCAGGGGAACAGCAGATCCAGTTGTGAGTACCAGGCTGCAAGGTGGGCTGATGGAGATGTTTAGGGCTGAGTACCACAGACAGACTCTTGGTACCAACGTTCTTCAGCACTCCAAATGTGTAGCTAATGACCAACAGTGTAAACAACTTACTCGTGCATGATTTGTGCTCATTCTAGTGCAGACATCAATGATCTCTGTCAAGTAAGCTGAACAGAACTGTAAATATYCTTTCTGAAATGCTGACTTGCTGGGCATGTGGAGCTGGTGATAAACGTTGCAGATTTTCTTCAAACAGAGCTTCTCTGGGTTTATTGCTTCGTTTAATTGAATTTTCCTTTCTCCTCTCTTTTCTCAAACACAGCTCTTGAAAATGAAACAGTTCAGTCTTGGGCACACCATGTACCTTTTTCAAAATTTATTGGCATAGTGCAAATGTAACTGAAAGCAGAACCAACTCATTGTTTTAGGAAGCAGTTCACCATATAGTCTATATTGCTTGCTACTCARTTTCCTGTTTATTATCAAGGGTTGGTGGTGGTTTAGGGAAAAAGAAGTGGAAGTTACATAAAACATCTGGGCCAGATCCTCAAGGGATATAAATTCTTGTACCATTTGCAGGCTCTGGAGGACAGGCTGTACTAAATCATTAAGTATTCTTTGTTTGCTAATATGATCCTACTGTACAGACYAGAAAAGAKATTTATTTCTCCTGTAGCACTGTGACCTTGATTAACCTCATTTGTGGTACCTATTAAAGTGAAAGAGCTAATACCTACACTGACTTCAAAGTGTTGCTAAATGTGGTATATGGCTGCTCTTGTATCATTTGCTTCTCTCAAGCCATTTTCTGTCAGCAGAGAGGCAAGCTAGATGTATGCCCTGGGTGATTCCCGTATCATCATTAGCAGAAAATTAAGCCAAACTGCTGTAAAGTAATTACACAGCTAAAAGGTGAGCTGTAAGGAAGACATTGATTAAATGCTTACCACCACAGTCAGCCCACATAATGTCTTTTAGAGGATTTCAGTCTGTTTTCAAACTGGTGGCCAGCACCATGAGCTGAACTGGACCTTCACTCAGGCCTTGAGAAATATGTTCAGATAAGCTTGGGCCTTTTTCATCTCAAGAGACTTTTATTTCAGTATCATTTAGTACAATACAGGATAAAAGCAATTCTTAATCTGTGGCTTGAGGTTGCTCTTGCACCACTAAGCTGTTCTCACCAAAATCTTTCACAGGTTCTTGAAGAGGTGCTGCAGTCATAGCAATCCATTGTGGTCACACTGAGGTGTGTGCACATCTGTCATGCAAAGAATGGGCAAAGTGTGAAGGTTTAGAAATGATGGGATSTGAATAACCTCCGTAAAACTTTGCCTGCATGAGAGACCTTGGAGCAATGACTGAGGCAGTAATAATAACACTGTACTCTGTATTTCCCCTCCAACACTGGCAAGCTTCATCTTYGACAGTCCTGTGAGAAATACATCCAACATGTTGTGCATGGTAATTTTGAAGCACCGAGATATTATCACTAATAACTGACTTTATTAATCCTTTTCAGAATGGAGCAGCACACACTGGGACACAGAGATGATGCAGTGCTTGCCCAGAGGGACCTACCAGCAGGACATCAAAGACAACYGTGACAAATGAGACCACATGATGCAAATAATGAGTGGGTTCCATAGTTTTATTTCGTATTTAGCCTTCCTCTTCCCTGCCTCTCCTATCCTTGGGCTTCCCCTGCTCAGCTTTCCCCTTTCACCCTGCTGCTTTCCCTTCTCCTTCCCATTCCTCCCTTTCTGCTGACACTGCTCCTTGGAGCCAGTACTKAGACAAGTCAAAGGTGTTCCATACAGCCAAAAGACTGAAGGATTTCCAGCCTGGGAAACAAGAAACCTTTGTACCCTTCAGGACACTGGATGGTCCTTTACWAGCAGCTTTTACTCTGTTCAAGCCTGCTCCTGCTGGTGATAAGTCTGATGAAATAATCACAATCAGCAGAGGATTTCTAATATTGCCTCTAAATGTGACAGTGAAAACAGGATGGCTAATGRTCAAATCCTACCTCCAGTGATGTAGGCAGATGCTTGGTGACTGCAGATACTGTATTTTGCTTGAACAKTTTTTACTGTTATACACACACAAAACTCCCCTCTTCTGTGGACCAATGCTTCTGAAGACAGCCAGAATTTTATCACTGATCCAGGCCAGGTGCACCAAACCCAGCAGTTGGTGCTTCACATCTTGAATCCTTTAAAAAGTCATCTACCTATCACATGAACATGAGGCTCATCTGATCCCAAGCTGGCTATGCTGGAAATCTATTCTAGCTTTCATTAAAAACTGTAAGCAAGACTGTTCCAGAGAGCTGTGAAAGACTATTTACAAGGGCATGTAGTGACAGGACAAGGAGGAATGGCTTAAAACTGTGAAAAGACAGGTTAAGATTAAATATTTGGGAAAAAACCCTTTACTGTGAGGTTGTAGAGGGACTGGAACAGAGTGCCCAGRGAAGTTGTGGATGCCCCACCCCTGAAAATGTTSAAGGCTGGACTGGAGGGGGCTCTGAATAACTTGGTCYAGTGGAATGTGTCCCTGCCCATGAYAGGGGAATTGGAAATAGATGATCTTAAGGTCTTCCAACCCAAGCTGGCCTGTGGTTCTATGATTTAATGAGAGCTGGGCCACTAAACACTGACTGCACCTGTGGAAAATCTGCCCTTTGTTGCAACTTTTAATTTCAACAAATTTCAGAGTTTTGCAATGTTTAATTTCCAGCTCACATAATCTGTAACTTTGACAGTTCAGTGAAAAACACTTCTAGTACCAGATTTTTTCTATCCCCAAAGCTACAGAGGATCTAGGTATTTTCACCTGATCTTAAAACGGCTGTGAAAGCTTTTTTGTTTCTCAATAAATGAAAACTTTCATGCACTGACAACTGTTCCATCCAAAGGCATATTACACAGCAGCAAACAGAAGTAATTTTACAGAGAAACTTTTGCATATGGCTTGAAAGAAAACCCATCAAGAGTTGACAATGATAGATGATCTCCCCAGTGACATTCAGGAATAATGCAGTTTCCCATTTATGTCAGGGAGAAACAAACAATGGACATATTTAAATAATCATTAAAAATGAGATGCCTGGCACAAAGCAAGTTCCAACTCTGTTCTGCTACACACCTTCTAAAAATCTTTTCTGGATATTATCTGAGTCCTTCTTTTTTGTGTTGCTCATGAAAGAAGAACTGTAATGCAGATTCAAGTGTATGTGTTATCAGCAAAAGGTTCTCTCAAGGAAAATTATGTGGAAGGACATTTTTCTTGTCTTCATGTTTGACATTCAGGAGTAGTGACGAGAAAAGGCAGACACAGGAGTCTTTCAGCAATCCACCAGAGCACAGTGGCAGCATTTCATAGGGATGTGAACCGGTCATCATCTGCTGCAAAGACTCCATTAACGTTGCCTGCTTTTAAATCCAGTGCTTCACAAGGAATCCCATTTTCTAGTGTCACTTCAACTTTCTCTTCTAAATTTTCTGTCTCTGTTGAGTCTTTATTTTTCCTAGAAACAAAAAGAAAGAAAAAGATCATCTTATTCTGCTGACCTGCAGCACTGCACCATGATCCCACAGAAAGAAAACTGCATATTTAGTTAGAAGTTTGTCATGGGTTAGGATCCTTAAAGGCACAATCTGGTGCATTTCCTTGCTGTAGTAAATACAGATACAGATGGCTGTATCTAAATACAATAGCTGGGAGACCCACAGATTGGAAGCCCTAGTTTAGCAGTTTGAGGTCAGAACTGGAGAMCACAAAACCTGAAGTAGACATGTTGTAAGTATATGTTTTAAATATTAATTCACCTTCTTATTCTGCAACATGACTASAATGTGCAAAAGAAAAGCTGAGGCAAAACAAAATTTGAAACAATCTCTAAATCTGTTTGGGTTTTTTCACCTCAGGAAGGTCTACACTAAACATGTAGTCTGACCCTGAAATGTACATCATCGATCTCASCCCATGATYGGTACAAAATAAAATGTATTTTTWAAAAACAGATCTGTCTTACACTAACTATAGCCTCCAAATGTGGAGACTTGGGTGCCCTCCACCCATGATTACCTTCTTCAGAGCAATTATGATTACTTTTTTAGGTAATCTCAGTGTAGAAAATCTGCATTTTTTTCTTCAAACTTCATTAGCAGCCACCCTCCTACTCAGTATTTTATACTTTTGTTTTCTAGATCAAACAATTGCATGGCTTTCACTTCTCCAGACTCCAGTTGTCCCAAAAACATGTTATAATAGTGGTTGAATAAGATTTTCTACATTAAAAAAAAACTAAAAAAATTTATCCAAAATAAAGAWACAATCATGAGAAGATGTAATAAACAAATACCAATCAACAGGTCATGATGTTCCTTTAAWTCCAGATTTATTCTGACCTTGAGAACAACTAGTTCATAGTTGAAAAACCTGCTGTACTTTATGGCTTGCAGCATCAGCGGTTTCAGAGGACAAGAAACTCAAAGGTCAGCTGCACTGCTTCTTCCTATCTCACAACATGCACTGTAACATCCTGACTCAGGACAACTGTAAAAATCTGATTCACTGTAACTACTAATGAAAGAGATATTAACGATAATAAAATTTTATTGGCCTTTGGGAGATTCTTGTCATTACAGACTTGTTAAAATAAACTTGGGATGCAGTAGTGGAAACCTCTGACCTCTGACTGCCCTTACATTGATAAAAAGGGGTGTTCTTTAATAAAAAAACTGCAGGGACAGAACATAAAAGTTACTAAGAAGGATGTTCAAAAGAAGTGAGAGGAGTACAGGATGTGTGAAACTCATTACCAGAGGAATTCAGAGAAGSTAAAAATTTCCATGAATCCAAGGGGTGACTCAACAAGTTAAGGGAAAACATTGTGAGTTACCCAATTCAAGAAGACCAAATCCAGCTCAGGAAGGCCCAGAGGTGAAAATTAATTCTTGGGAGAACTAATACAAGGAAAGACTGTGTGCTTAYTCTGTTTTCACCCTTCCCAAGAAAAATGTTTATGGCCCCTGCTGCAGATGGGATTTTGGGGGATAAAGGGAAAMTTTGGGCTAGTTCAGGAAAGGCTGTAGAGGATGATCCTGCCCTGGGCATGTGGCAAATCTGTTACTGCAGGGGGAGGTGTCCTATTGCTGCAAGGACAGGAGAACAAGCACAAGGCTGGGAGCCAGTGTGTCTGACCCAGCTCACTGTAGGCACTGAATTCAGCAAATCTCTCAGTTCAGTAAGTGATGCATGAGTCTAACTTAATACTGAAACTCCTCTGTAGGCAACTCCCCTTCCCTGACACCCTGAGCACAGACACCCTGGAGCACGTGCTTCTGGTCTTATCTGAACTGAGTTATTTAAATGGTACTTTAAAGGCCTTTTAAGACAAAATGCCAGATTTATGAGAAGGCAACACTATCCTTGGGGCCAGAATTCCAACACAGCTTACTAGGCAAGAGGGTTCCCATTATGTAAGCTCTGGACAGACTTATAAGAAAGCTAATTACTGGATATGCTGAAGTCTTTGAAAACTGGGTCASTTACTTCAGTGTCTGACAAAGAGATCAGCACTTCTGAAATCCTTTCCTCTGCTGTCTGGCTTTTTGGTTTTTTTTTCCAAGAAGCCAAACAGCCCAGACCATCACTTTTACCTCTCCAGTCCTTGCAACAATAGACAGATGAAATATATGCTTGGTTTACCCTCTCTCTCACCTCCCCACCCCTGCCTGGAGATGTTATTGATGTGAGAAGAGGGTTAGAGTTCAGCCACAGATGCTCAACTCAGAGCCAGCAGAGMTGACAGGATCAAAACCCCACCTGCCCTCTGTGTTGCTCCCACAAGYTCACACTAGGGAAGCATGAATACCCTTCTCTTTTTCACCAGTGCCATCAGGGCAGAAAAGGGGAGGAAAAGAGAGTATCTCTCCCCTACGCTACCACCAGAAAAACTCCTAAGCTCAGTGGGAGATCTGCCCTGAACCTCTGAATGGCTGGGTATTTTGGGCTCATCAGGTCATGAATGGTAAATGAAACCCTACTCTGTTCCAGTGAGCAGACCCTCTTCAGCTATACATTAATCATTRCAGTGTGCTCTACTGAGTCTTCTCAAGCTGCAGCAGCACAGCTTTTTCAGCCCTACCAGCTTTTGACACTGCTGCCCTGGAAGGGACACAGTCACTGCCAGCCATGCTCCTCTTGGGAGCCGTGTGGGTGGTCTGTGAGAGGAGACTCCCCATGCCACAGTAAACCTTCCCAAGAATGACATCAACTGTCTTTTTAAAGCTCATCTCTAGTTAGGTGGCCTCCAGGATCATATTCTTACACCCTCCATTTCCTCATTACATCCTAAATTACTGAGGCTTCTATACTTTACAGTTAAAAAAWTTAACTTAGAAAAGGAGAGATGGGTTATCTTTACCTAGGTAGGGAAGGATGCACAGCATTAATCTGTCTGAGGGTGCTCTGAAACACAAAACCAGCTCAGCTGACCTAWCTATCCAGTATTCCATTAAAACAGAAGAAAGGTTAGGCTGCTTACTTCCTGTGCTTCTGAATCCCTGAAATAACRAGGAAAGCAATCCCAGCCACAACGAGACAAAGAACAACACCAAATACAATAAGCCAGACAGGTGTAGAGGGTTCAACAGGAGGTGATAAGGTTGAGGTTATCTTCAGGAACTGCAGCGTTTTGTCACTCAGTAGGAAGGCATTGTTGATTCTGCTCCGGCTCATCCTTCAGGAAAAAAAACAAACAAAAAAACAGAAAGACATCACAACTCTTTATCAAGGTATCTTGCAGGTTTAAAAGATAGTAGAAAATAAAAGGATTTTTCATTAATGTGCTGCAAGTTGGGCAGGGCTGAATGTCATCCAGCATGATGAAGCAAAGGATGTTRTCTACCATTAGTGGGGATCAGCCTCTTCTCTCAGGTGACAGGACAAGAGGACATAGCCTCAAAGTGCACCAGGGGAGGTTCAGGTTGGACAACAGGAAGAATTTTCTYCACTGCAAGGGTGGTTAAGTACTGGAAAAGGCTGCCCAGGGAGTGGTGGAGTCACCATCCCTGGAGGTGTTCAAGACRCARCTGTACRYACATTGCACTTAGTGCCATGGTCTGCTTGACACAGTGGTCCTTCAGTCAAAGRTTGAACTTCAYRTCCTYGGAGGTCTTTTCCAACCTAAATGATTCTGTGATTCTATGATTTTCTGATTCTGTCATTCTGTGATGCTGGCAGGATTACACATTCCTTGACTATAACAGAGACCTCAGAAATCCACAGATACCTACACACTTACAACATTTCCAACACCAGACTTTTGTCTACATTTATCTGAAAAACTGGGAAATACAGATGAGACCTGAAGTACAGCATTATTATTTGGTTTGAACCATGTTCTGAAGACAGAGCAGGTTTAAGCTGTAAGGCTGGCTCTGTTGCCTTGCTCATACAGCATTCAAGATCAGCACAGGAGTGGCAAATCTACCCTTCAGTGCTTGCAGGATTTACTTACAGTTGCCCCCTAGTCCCTCAAACTGAACCATCCTGTATGCTATGGGCTGGTACATCTGCCCCTGCTGCTGTGGATTTTCTTAGAYCCATGAGGCACAGGGTACAATTTGGTCTGGAAGAATCCACACCTATTGTCAACATGTCCTTCTTCCCTGCAGGATCCAGCTAAAGGSATTTGTACTTTCCACTTTTTTCCATTTCCACATGAGAAACTGTAAGTGTGAGAAATATGCTTTTTTACAGAAGTAATACAACTGCTATCCTTTAGTGGATATCTTTACCCATTTTCACTGCCTGTAAGCATTTCATTGCCTGGAAGATATTTCTGGATCTAAATCTAAGCAGGCTTAAGAGGCTTTAGAAGTAKCTTTCATTAGCTTTTCCAAAACGTTAAAAATTTTTAAGCAAATGGATTACATATATTGGTCTTGAGAGATTCTTTTTGATAGCAGTTGTATGAATTAATGCAACTCTTTTTTGTATACAATTCAATTTATTTACCACAGAACAAGTATTTCCTAAGGAAAGATGTATGGGAAATAAAGGTAAGATTTAACCAATTTCTCTTCTTAGAAATCATAATGTTTGGCTGTCCTTTAAACAGGAAGTTCTTAGCCTTAATGGAAAGTCAGCATTCCTGGGCAGGACTGAAAGCCATGGCATGTTTTAAGACTCATAATTCCATAAGCTGTCTGCCATTTAGAAAAGATTTCCTTCCTGATATGAAAGGATCATTGTGAACAKCTGAAATAAGCATTGTTTACCCTCATCTAATGTCGAGTTTCAGGATWATGTGCTGAAACCCACTTGCAGGCAACTACAAGTGCATTTCATGTTTGTATATGCATAACTGTATCTTGCATATACTTATGCAAAATCCTGCACATCATGCAGAGCAGAGGGTTTACCTTCCTCTTTATTCTTACTTTGTAGGAATCTCATACAACAATAATCTAGTCCATGAYTAGTGTTATGAGCTACCCTAGCAAGAAGAATTATAAAAAAGGTTTTGTATGCAATCTGCAATCAGAAGCAATTGAACAAARAGCATTGTAGTTTTATAGACCATTTTATTTCTTGTTTTTAAATTAGGTAGGAATTAAAACTTTTCATAAATAGCACATTCTTTATCAGGTGGCAGACAACAGTTAAAAACCAAACAATAACAGCATCCAATTTCTGTGCCAAACGGGGCACATAAAAGACTTAAATAAATCAGCTTATGCTACTGAATGTATCAAAGAATAACAGAAATGCAAAACCCCTGCATTCCAGCACTCTTACAGAGAGCTTCAGTGAATAAATAATCTGCTTCCTCCACTAATGCTATGAACCTATTGTTTGGTGTCTCTGTAGGAAAGAGTTTAATCTGCTCATAAGCTTAAATTAATCTTTCCAAAAGAACGCATACTCATTCATCAGGAATTAGGCATTACACCTCCATAGAGATAACACAAATTTTCAAGACAGAGCACAGAATGCCTGAAAACAAAGAGATCCATTTTCCACTCCATGCTTGAGAAATACATGTGTGTTATGCTGCTTGAGAGACTCGTCCCTATAAACCCCTGGTGCAGGTTTTTTTGGATCATTGAAGTCAGATTATCCCATTTTTTCTTTTTTCCTTSTCAGTTCCACATTCTTCCTTTTACTTGCTACAGAATGTGATAGYAGAAAACAAAGTGATTTGTAGTGCACTGTACTTTGTACAAGCCATGCTCAACTGTGATATTGACTGGCASTCTAGAACGAGCTGGTATGAAAAGAATGCAAGATTGCTTAAGCCAAGCTGGGGCACAGCCAGCTCTGCTCATGAGGAGTTCACACGAGCTCCTCTCATGTGAAAGCTGACTTCTAAATTAAGTCAGATGAACTGTTAGGGAGATGCTCTGAGAGGGAGCCTATGGTCATTAGCACAGGTGTAGATGTACGTGWAGCATGCAGTGAAAGTTAAATTACATTAATCCTACCCAGAGAGTGTGCCCTTCCATCASCTGGGGAAGAAGGCTGTCTCACGGGGAAATGCAGCAGCTGGAKGAGAGCAGTGTGCCACAYGCTGGAAAGCACATCACAGGTAGGCTCTGGAAAGGGACTAGATTTCTTCTGAYTCTCCAGCATCAACAAAGACTCGTTCCAAAGTTATAATCCCAAGGCTCACATTCTTTGCATTCTGTGGGACTGTTAAACAKCCTCTAATCTCACATTCATTAAAGAGTACTGACCCCTCAGTGTTTTAGCAACTTGGATTAGTTCTTAAAGAGAACATTCTTAAAGAGGCAGAGTGCTCATTCATACAAGGCCCRGAGAGAGAAAACATCCTCAGTAAACAAGGAAGAAAACATTCCAAAAGCAGTGACTGTACCTGATGGCTGCCTCTACCTCACTTCCAGGAACAGTTGTCACATTTTTGGAAGAATCTGTGACCACAAACCAAAAGGACACCCKGTCTGTCACATTGCAGAGCAGCACATTGGAAATTCTGCAGACAGTTAAAACAAAAATCATCATTAAGAGAAGTATGGAAAGAATTCTTGAAACATTTTAGATTTTCTTAAAATATTGCTCTCAACTAAGGGGGAAAATTTTCTTAATTTTACAAAAGTTAACAGTTAATACTCAAGAAAGAAATACCACTCACAGCATTTCTCRTTTCCCACGTGATTTTAAAGAAATCAAGCTTATGAAGACCAAATGAGCCTTCAAAGAAATTTCTAAATCTATTGCAGACTTGCATGGTCTTGAACATATATTTAGTGTAATCAAATGGAAAAAACCATATTTGAATAACAATCATCATTGGCTGTGACAAAGGACATATAATGGAGCAAGTACATTGGTGAACTAAGAATTCTGGTTTTGACAGYAAATACTACAGGAACCAGTCATTGAGAATGGCCCATGTGATTGTCAAGTGAGTGCAGTTCTTCTACAAGATACATTTGTTGGAGGGAAGATCAGTGGAATGGACRTTATTCTTTTTGACATCCTTGTTCACAGAGCCAGTCACAGAATGGAGGATACAAGCTAAATTTAGGCATTCTACTGGTACTGTCCTCTTCCTTTTAGTTGATGCCTCGTCAAATGTTTATATTACCACATATTTTAAAGGAAGATTGTTCAGTCGTGGAGGRGCACAGACAGGCGGCTTCTCATGGCATACTATGTAAATAGTGTGCGAAATGCCTTTTAAACGTCATTTTTGCAGATTTCTACTAGTAAATGGAGGAGACATCAGAAAACCCTTGTGGAATGACACAATCACGAGGATTTGAGCAAAGGAAATGAAAGCCGAGCCATTGCAGCACCGTGAGCGCGCTCTGCTGCGCAGCGCCACCTGCCGGCGGCCGGCAGCACTGCCCCGCGGCAGCTGTGAGTTGGACTGGTGGGACTGGGGGGACTGGTGGGACTGGCAGAACCGGTGGGACTGCTGGGAGTAGTGGGATTGGGGGTGAGGGGGACAGGAGGGAGCGAGAACACCTGCACCTGGGCATTCCCCATCCAGCCAGGGATCTGCCTGTAAAGCAGATCACAGTGCCTCTTTATGAATATTCTGTAGAAATGTTTTAGTTCCTGATGAAAACTTTTTCTGAATGATGTTTTGGGTGCCCCAGGTAGTGCAGAGGTCTGTCTGTCTGTCTGTCTGTCTATCTATCTATCTATCTATCTATCTATCTATCTATCTATCTATCTATCTATCTATCTATCGAATGTCTTCATATGGAAAGGACCTTAGAGATTTGTTCCAGCCCTCATGCCATGGGCAGAGAACCTTCCACTAGACCAGGCTGCTCAGAGCTCCATCCAGCCTGRCTTTGCATACTGCCACAGATGGGGTATCCACAGCTTCTCTGGGCAACCTGTGCCAGTGAGTCAYCACCAGAAAAKAATTTCTTATTAATATCTAATCWAAAYCTACTCTTTCAGTTTGAAGACATTCCCATTYGTCCTGTCACATGCGCTTGTCAAAAGTCACTTCCATCTTTCTCATAGGCTCCCTTMATGTACTGGAAGGTGCAACAAAGTCATGCCAGAACTCTCTGTTTTCCAGGCTAAGCAAACCAAATTATCTCATCTTTTCATGGAAGGAGAGGAGCTCCAGTCCTCTAATCACAGAATCACAGAATCTTCTGAGTTGGAATGGACCCACAAGGATCACTAAGTCCAGCTCTTATGGGAGTGATCCACACAGGGATCAAAGTCACAACCTTGGCATTATTAGCACCATGCTCCAACCAATCGAGCTAATTTCATTTTGGCTCTTTGGACTTGCTCCAACAGGCTCCTGTCCTTCCTGCGCTGGGGACTCCAGAGCTGGATGCAGCACTCCAGGTGGAGTCACATCAGAGCAGAGCAGAGCAGAGCAGAGCAGAATCTCCTCTCTTGCCCTGCTGGCCACACAGTTTTGGATGCAGCCCAGGATGCAGTTGGCTTTCTGGGCGATAACCACCCATTCCAGAGAGATATGCAATAAAATGGAAAGCAATGATTTTGCAGAGCCAAAATGACCACTTTTACCTCTCTAGAACAGTATCCATTTTACAGAGAATTTTTATGGATAAAAGAGGAAAGGCATCCTCTGGAATCTGAAAAGATGTTCACATCAGTTTGCTGGCAACAGTCAGAAGATGAAAGCAGATTTATTCTTTACAAAACAAAAAGAAAGCACAAACTTTATAAGAGAGGGGAAAAATGCCTACTTTTGGCTGGTGACTGACAAACTCTTGCTGACCYCACAGAATATCTAAAATTGTAGCTGCAGAAGAAGTTTTCTGTCTGGGTGTTTGTAATAGTAGGACCCAAAACTTCATGTTGCCAAAGTTCCTAAAGCTGCAGTTTCTGTGGTGCAATCAGAAACCYGTCCAGGTGGAAAATATGAGTTGGTGTTGCCTCACAGATGTTCTTCAAATGGGGTAAGAAAGATTGATCCCCAAAGAGAAAGATAGAGGCAGACAAGGACTGGCAGAACACCCTGATTTTCATACTCTCATTCAAAGATTCTTCAAGCTAGGGTCTTCCCTAAAGTGCCAAAGTTTTAGCATGAGACAAGGCAGTCAGTCACCACAGGGGTAGCATCCCTCCATAGAACAAACAGCACTGAAACAAGGGGCAGCAAGGATTACACTTGGATAGGTAAATTTGGCTTCTTTTCTTTTCCCTGTTGTTTCTAAAATCCTTCCTAATTACAAACGTCCAAACTCTGGTTTCACCACCACCCCTTTTTCATCAGCAGAATACAAAATCCATAAATCCATCCACGCCCCAAAGAGAATAATCCCACTCATGATAAATTCATAGCAGATGAGTAAACACCAAACGAGACTGGTTCAGCAAGCACCAATGTGGCAATTTCTGTGCAGTGGTGCACTGTTTTTTTCTCCCATACCATTTTCTTGCAGGTTTGATTCACAACAGAGAGAACCATTACAACTCTGCCGTCACACTGTAGAGATCTGAGAAACCTGGCTTCTCCAGGCACTAATGAAGTGTATTTGTAAATATMTATGTGGACATTTTTTCCTTTCCTTAGCAGTTGATGGCCTTTTGACATGGGATTATAGGAGACTGTTATCATCAAAATGACAAGATCCTCGTTTGGCCTTATGGCACCATGGCAAAAGTCCAAAACTGCATTTCCTTAATATACCAGCGAGTAGAGTGCAGGAAACCCTGGCAATTCCATGGCCTGAGACACCATTGCTTCTTATGAAGATTTAAATGATTGTTTAGGAGTAAGAGCTGTCAGAGATTCAAATGGAGCTTAACGCCCAAAATGGCTTTTAGCTCATGAAAGAACCACACAGTCCCCAAGTCACAGGTGCCAACTCTCCCAAAAGCATCAACACCTCTTCCAACACAGGGCTCTGCAGCTGCTCCTGCAAAGGAATGTTATTTTCTTCCCAGCAGCCATGGGATCACCTTGATTTAACAGCTTTACTCCACACTCATATTTTGTTGTTCTAAATGGTCACAGTATTTTTAGTATGAAAAAAAGCCTGTCTCAGGAAAATGCATAACGTTGATGAATTTTTTTCTGGTCACTTCGTAAGAAAAATTTCAGTTTTATCTATAAATGAGGGGAAGATGTACCAAAAGTAGATTCTGTTATTTGCATGAAAACAAATGTGTTGACATTCTGTCTGCTCTAAAGATTAACTAGTCTCAGGCCCAAAAGAGATGYGTATTATTTCAAATGAGTCACAGATTAGAGAAACCAGGGTTACTAAAACAGGCTACAACAATAACTTTTTAACGCTGAGAGATCAAAGGTTGGCTAACATAGTTYATGACCAATATTGAGAATCAATTGAAAGGCCATATATATAAAGCAGGTAATAATGGGGTATTAATTTTCCACTGGAAAAGAAGTATTTATTTGCATCTCTATTAATAGTTACTGAGTAATTTGATTGATTGTACCKTTCTTCTGTTTTGTGCAAACTTGAAAATTTGACAAGCCTTTCAAACATTAAATGCTGTTCCATGATTTATTAAATTTTAGTTTGGAAATTAACTTTAGAGAACTCAAGATGTAACATGTAATCCTCCCCATTCTGTGCTGGGTCACTCAGTGGTTACACAAGGSCAACAACAGCATCAACTGCTGTTTGCAGCAGCACATTGAAATGCTTGTCATCACAGGCTGGCTTTTATCCACCTTCAGAAAACTAATYAGAGATGACTTTGAATATCAAAAATGATGGGGCAGAGTGCAACAATGGTTATCCTGATCCACCAGACAAATTATTTTGGGGCCTGATACAGCTTGCTGAAGTTAATGGCATTTGTGYCTCAAGTTAGTTGTGGCTGTGAGTTACTTCAAGGCTGTGGGTGTGTTAGAAATTAATGGGATTTTAAAGGGGAGGTTTGTCACATCCYGGCTATGGCCACRTGCATAATTTATACCCTGGTGGAACCAGTATTTAGTTATGTAAAATAATAGATACTTTTTTCATAGGTTTTATTTTGACAAAAAACTTTAATTAACCAGATGCAAAATTTCTKTAAGTTTAGATGCTAGCAGAATGCAGTCACAGGCAATTTGTTTGTTCTTATATGACAGAATAATTGGTCATTGGTCTTTTACATCTCCTGAAGAAAATCTGTTGACATTTTCCTGCAAAAGCTCATGTAGTAAAGTGCAATTTATTTGCCAGCAGTGCAATGTAATTTATTTGCTACAAGCTCCAGCTTGTGCCTCCCTCTTCACCACAGTTAAGTCTCTTCAGCAGCTCTGCCAGGCCACTGTTCCTGTGCACAGCAGGCTGCTGTTCCCTCTGGGATGCTGGCTGCTCACACATCCCCATGCCTGCTGCAGAAGGGATGGAGCAGGACTCCACTCCTTCCTTCCAGCTGCCAGGCACAAGGGTGAGGAAAGGAATGTGTTATTTCCAGGACATCTAACAGGATGGAGGCTTTCACAGCCTTCCTGCTCCCACGTAACAGGCAGATTTTTTGAGGTGTATTGGGAGGTTCATCTAGGCTCTCCATCACTAAACAGGGACTCTGAGATCTCTTGGGATTTGAGAGAGATCTGTGCATAGGAAACTCCTCAGTCTGTTGCCTAGGAAGTTGTGCCAGACCTCAGAGCTGCACAGCTCTCCTTCAGCTGACATGTTGTCAATAATGATCCCAAAGTTGCCTCTAAGTGCTACATGAGTTATCAGTTATACATGCAACATACACCCCATGAGAGGTGTACACAAGTTATGCCTCATGAGAAAGTCAGATACCATCTTAAAAGAAGGTAAATCCACAGCTGGCTGATTCCAAATATTATACTGACTTTTCTGACCAACTTAGGAGCAGGGAATTRTTGATGTGTGCAACACCACCTCCAAACTGGAGTAACACTGGCATCATCATATTTTTCCATACTGAATTAATGAGTAAAAATTCTATGATTTCCCAGAGTGGGTACAGATAACTGCCATTAAAACTTCTACTCCCTCCATACTGGCTTAATTTTTTCCAATTCCTGCAGCAACCTTATTTTAATCTGCAGGAAACCACAGTGCTTGAAGAAGATCACTTGCTTCTGACACAGGATTTTTGCAGTGTGAAAGCAGCATGACTTTGAAGGCAGAGAATAGTTTTAAAAAAGGACCCTGGACTAAAATAAGTATACAAAAGTGAATCTTTATGGATCAGATGCTGAATGAAAACTCTACTGCCTTGAAAACCTGAGAAAAAGTCCTAATCATCTCTAATTAGCTTGTATCTTGAACTCATTTTTAAAGTGCCATTTTTAATTGGTTGAGTAGCACATTTGGCTGTTTTTGTTAAGCTTGATGTAACAGCTCTTTTGCTCAAAGRAGACCACTTCTGAGGAATAAAAATGAGCAGCAGTAATCAAACACTCCTTTCACATGGAGGGGGAAATCCCCTTTTGCTTAAGAGAAGTGCAGCAGCCACAATAATCATCACGTGACTAAAGTCATCTAATATYTTTTCAAATTGGAACATGCTTCACCTGCTGCAATGACAGCCTGAAGCAGTTTTATTTTTAAGTAAATTGAAAACCTTATCCTTGTTAGCTTACCAGAACCCTCAGTCGTTTGCTTCAGACTGAAAAAAAATAACAGGCCTATGGAAATGGACTTACAAGGTTTTTCATTTAACAAAGATAAGAACATTGTGAAAATAAAGCTTGCTAAGTGCTCTTTCTAATCTGGTATCTAATTTCATAGAGTAGCAWGGATCAGAAGCCTGAAAAGAATATTCAATACCTCAGGGTAGATTCAATCCCAAAACCAATTAAAGGCTGATTTCTATCTGCACTGCAACATCTGAAACTTCTTGATGGTAGGTAACTCAGCTGCTGTGACATCAGAGAYAGGAACGCCCAGCTGAGCACAGCCCTGGCTGAGCTACCCAGGGCTCTGAGCCAGCTCATCCTCAGCACACTGCTGAAGCTGGCTTCTAAGGAAGCATGCACCAGAGCTGCTCACTCAAAGACCTGTGCTGCCTTTCCTCACCTCCCAGTGTGTCCCTTCACCTCCTCCCAGTGTGGGCTCCAGAAGGAGTCAAATCTTCCTGCTGCATTCTGCTGGAAGTGAACTGGGACCATCCCRCTGAGATCCACAGCTGTGTCACTTCACATCCACAGGGACACTGGTTCAAAGATTGCACATTGCTTTAGATGGAGACAGCGTGATGTTGAATATGTACCTGGGTGTCAGAAGTATACTGGGACAGCCTGCTTTTAGAATCTCTATAATGATTTTCACTACATGCAGCATTGTTAATATGTGTAAGGCAAATCCAAGCAGATGCTTACTGAGTTGTGCTCTTGCTGGAGTATCTTCTCATTGCAAAAGCCACCATTGCTTTGAAGAGGTACTCTTCACTAGCATCCCAGGCATACTGTAAAGGAAGATGGAAAATAATTAGTTTCAGCACCAGTGCTGGCAGTACAGAAAAGGAAAAGACTTGCTGAACTTGAAATGCTGTATTGATCAAGAAAATGAATAAATTCTCTGGTTGTGCTAAGAAAATAAATGCCCATCATTTAGAATGGACAAAGAACTTTTTCTAATGAAAAAAAAAAAAAAGAAACAAAATAAAAAAAAAAAAAAGACAAAGAACTTTTTCTAATGAAAAAAAAAAAAAAAGGCACAATCTAAACTGTAATATAAATAATATAAACTGCAAAGAATGTTTCAAAAAATGGAATTAACTGAGTATTTCTGAAAGCTGGCCAAACTGGAGATGTAAAGTTTATTATACAAAAGACTAGGCATATTACTAGAATTCTCCCCACACAGCTGCACTCAGGCCCTTGCCTCTTCTGCTGAAGAAACTCAGTTAAAGCAGAGGGTTTAAGTCCACCCTCAAACACTATTTGGGTCTGGCCAAAAATTATGATAAAAAAATCCCTAATGTTTAAGGTGGTCTCTGAGAGCTGGACATTAGGACACCAGGAAATAAACTGAGACTGCAGCCTTATTGCTGCACACTGTGCTGATTACAAGAAGACTCAACTATATTACCAAATATYATATTGTATGCGAGATAAAAGAAAGAAAATAGCATCCTTACTACTTCAATAAGAAGAATGTAGGCTCCAAAAACTGTTCTCTATTGTCTTGATGTAAAATCATGACAAAAAAAAAACTTAAATTCCTTAATTTAAGTTTTCTGAGACAGCTTCACTGGGTTTCCCTGGGCTTCCACTTACGTATGCAATTCTAATGACCTGTAAGAACTCCATCTATTACATTTTTATACCAGGAGTCATGACTGAGGCATACCAATTGAATTTCTTCCCCTTTCAGCAGATTACAGAGAGTATTAGYTTCTTGGAATTTTATTAAGGGAGGTTAGAAACAGCTTTCTTCAGTCAGTCAGAACACAAATCTAATCTTTAACTTTCAGCATTAAAAAAATCTGCTCTGTAATCATTCAAACCAGAAACCCAGTGGTGTAGATACTTAACTCTGTTTTCAACTTGGACTTAACTTTTTCATACACTTACTTTATAGCACAGTCAAAAAAAACTGCAGTGTGCATCAAAAAAGCAGTAAATAGCATTGAAAATTCCAAATCTTAATTCTAGTTTTTAAATTCTGATTTTGGATTAATGGAGATGCAACCTCCCCACAAAACAAAACAAAACAAAACAAAACAAAAAAAGAAAAAAAAAAAGGGAATCCAGCTTTCAGGTATCTGCAGCCCTCATGTTGTACTGGCATTCTGGGAAACTTAACAGACGAGGATGTAGTCATTTAAAGGGCAGAAAGTGATTTTGTTTATCATCCCTAGATGAATGTTGAGTGRAATGGACTCTCTGAGATGAGACAGGTCAGGGACAACAAAGCTGAGGCAGCAGACAATTTGAGCAGCAATGAAGTGCAGCTGCACTACTGAGAACCTGGGTTCTGACCCACCACTCTTGCCTCGTGAATGAAGGGGCTTGTGAGCATACTGTGATAATGTTTGCCAACCTGGGAACTTACACTGGAAAAAAAACCCAGAGAGAAACTCTTTGGAAAGAATTTATAAAAGCCTGTGYTTTGATCCCACTGCACTGATGAAAACGTGACACTAATGAAAGCAACTAGAGAAAAAGAGATTGTGTAAGAATCTCATAGAAATTCATACAGATCAGAGCCATAGAACTATTTATCATCATTTTAAAGATATCTGTATTTAAATTATGAAGCACAATTTGCAGTACTAAAAGAGAAGATCTGTTTTTTCTGTGTGTGGCACTATTGACTGAATCCCTACRTGCCATCTGCAGTCTTTGAGAACAGGTCCAAAAGGACAGAAAAAAACATCATTTGTTAGCCAGTGGATTAAACCAGCTGTAGAGATAATTTAATCAGTTGTCTTGAAAATGAATTATGATGAAGTACACTCCATTTCATGCTCACATGGACACAAATACAAAGCAGCACTACCAAGTACATGTGCTCAGTATGTTTATGTTTAGTGCAATGCATATATACATGCACAATTTGCCACAGCTCTCATAAATAATGCAAAAGCCTTGCACTTCTTTAAGTCAGAGTAACAAAAAGAGTATCTCAAATCAGGGAAGATAATTTGTAGTGAGGAATTCCAGGCCCAGTTGAAAGAGTAGGCTCTTGAAAAGAGACAGAATAAACAGAGAACTGCAAGAAAGAGGGGGAGGAGACTGACAGAGAAAGCTAAACAGAAATCAGGGGTCYGCCTGAGTCAGGAGAAGATATTGCAGACAACCTTCTGGGATGAAGGGCAAGAAGCCCCAAGAAAATGGGGACTAAACAAGAAGTAGAGGGGATGGTGATGGCTGTGGGCTCTAGCCAAGAACCTTTGTACATGACTGCATACAGGAATATACAAGGGGGAGGCAGCATAATGAGGAGGAAAATTAARGCAAGAATAACTTTAAGCTAACAAACTCAGGACAGGTGGGCATGAATTTCCAGAAAACAGTTTCTAATCAGCAGCTTTCTTTAATCRGAGGTGCAAAGAAACCTTGAATGATTTGGATTGGAAGGGACTCCAATGATCACCTAATTCCACCTCCCCTGCCATGGGCAGGGACACCTTCCACTAGATTGGATTCATTCTATTATGGGGCTTTATCAGCTTCATCTTTATCCCCCAAATGCAAAGGTCTGGAGTGCAGCTGATGACTGAGGATGTCCCTATGCAGTGCAGCTACTGATGCACACTTCCTGCTGCTCTAGAGGTAACATTAAATATCATTTGCAACCCCATTTAAATATSATTTTCAACCACACACTGTGAACATAACTGTTATCAATGAAACACTACATGATGGTATCAGAACTGTTAAATTTACCATCTTCATTGTGCTACAAAGGAACCAACACAAAGACTGGCTCAGTTGCACTTGCCATACGTTAGGGAGGAGCAAAATTGGACACAGCTAACTGGGAAAGGCAGTCTGAAATCCCCTTAGCGAATGAAGARGGTGATGAGATAATGTATGAAAGATGATGAGTGTAGGTTGCTGATGGGGTGAAATGCTGTAATAGTGCTGCAAATGACAAAATTTAAGATATGGGAATATAATATTACAAGATTGCTCTGAGCAATCTGACCCAGCTTTGAGCAAGAGAGGACTAGGGACCATGCAAGATCTCTCCCCTCCTGAATGGTTCTGTGCTTAACTACACAGCCATTCAGACTGCAGAGTGGCTACAGACACACAAACACACTTCTGGATCCTATCTGGTGGCAAAACACAARGTATATGTCAGCCTTCCTCCTTTTCATCCTCCACCCTGGAAGGAGTCTGAATACATGAGCCAGAAGGGAAGTGCACTGTCTACTTCAGCAGGCTGCAGCCCCTGAGGTGCCAACTCTTTGACTCTTATGGTTAAAATGAGTGGTGATACCAAGTTACATAGACTTGTCGGTGCCCATCACTTCTCACTC
Source organism: Alauda arvensis (assembly GCA_902810485.1). NCBI lineage: Eukaryota > Metazoa > Chordata > Aves > Passeriformes > Alaudidae > Alauda > Alauda arvensis. The sequence continues at coordinate 443,615 of CADDXX010000480.1, forward strand.
TCTAGATCCCTCTGTCCCTTTTGAATTAACTCCCTACCCCTCTGCTAGCTCCATGAACAGAAAGCAACTAGCACCAGCAGCTACTCCAGGAGCCACTCATAAAGTCAAAACCATTCTCAGAGAGACTCATCAATCACCTTCCATTTAGGCCTACAGGCACCATGTTTCCTCCCACAGACCAGCAAACAGCAAGTACACCCATTATTTGCAAATAAAATAGTAATGGCTGAATACCCACTGCATCAGAGCTGCTCCTTCCAGCTCCATTGTGATAAGAACTAAATAAATATACCAAATGGAACTCCCTGCCTYAGAGTACAGCTTACCTGGTGAACACATTTGAAAATGGTGTCCTGTTTTTATCAGCCTCACACACAGGGGATGGCATGCACTACACCATGTGAAAAGCTGCCCCCAACTATTTRCTATGCCCCTGAATGTACACTGGAGTTATCCTGCCACTCCTAGCTAAAAACTCCCACAGAATCAGGGCTTTCTGTCATCATGGAGCTTGAAGTGAACCAAGCTGACCATATCCTACTGTGACACAATGACAGCATTACACTTYTCTTTGCTAAAATAAATAAATAACACAAAGAAGTAAAGTGTCTTAAATTCTTTAACTGAAATGAATTCCAGTTTCAYAGTAATTTCAGTTTTCAATTTCAGTCATTTCCAGAGAAGACTGCAATGGCTATGAAAAGGAACTACTACTACCTGTGTACTTAATAAATTGTTTATTATTTGTGAATGATTTTCAATGGCATCATACCACTTTCAGCAAGCTGTTGTTCTAAAATGCTTTTCTTGATTGTCCCATTCTTTGAGTTTTCACACACTGTCATAAACATAAACAACTACAAAATCAATAGACTCCTCAGTTATTGCTTTTTTTTCTAGTAATACAAAGTGCCTTCAAGGGTAATGATTTGTTTCATGCCCTTTTTGAATGAAAACAAAAAAAAAAAATCAAGCAACCTCCCCTTCTTTTCCTACAGCTGGAAAAGGAAAAGAAATTAAAAAAGGACTTTACTGGGAACTGCAATTTTTGCTCTTTGCTACTATGTTGACCAAGATTAAATCAAAATATTAGCAGTTATCATCAAGAGAAGCTTTAATAATTATTTTAATATATTTTCAGCCATAGTATTACACTATTTTTAATAATTAAAGAAAAAAAAAGCCTAGGCTCATACTACTGTTTAATTAAAGTCTCCCACCCTAGATAATTGACTTCACTATGAATTTCAAGACTTTTATTTTAGCAGGTATCTTGARTATTTCTTTGTACTTTGTCTGGTTTATGAAATTACCAGTGAAATTTAGGTCCCTGCTAATATTAGTTTAAATTRCCTGATCTGTCAGGGTAAGTTTAGAACAGCTTCTACAGTCATAGGGAGTTTCTCATATCACCAGTCTTTTAAAACATGTAACCTACTGCTTTTTGTTTCTCAGGGCTCATAATATAACCAGAAAGCAGACACAGTGGACATGATGGTCCAGGATGTGATTTTCTCTAAGTATTCAAAACTGCTAACCAAGTACTGGGCTCTGACATATTAAATAGTGCCTTAGATCAGAAAGGCCCACTCAGTCATCTCATGTCCCAATCTCTTACAGATCTCATTGCTCACACCAGCATTTCTGCATTAAGCCCAAAGATCAAAATTAAGCCAAAGCATTTCAGTCCTCATGAGACAAGCCTGTGCACCACAGGCAAAGAAGAAAGGCCACTATATGAAGGCCTCCATTAGGAGGGAACTGAAGAAACATGCTTGAATGATCTCTACAATTAATGCTTGTCTGAGAGCCTGATATAAAGTCCCTTTATAGGGTCTTTTCATAAAGACCTAAAAATCTTTTCCTGCTTCTCTTCCTAGACATGCTTGACTTTACAATTAGCACTCTTGAGCAAAAGTGCTTTTCCCAAAATACAGACTTAAATGTATGCAGCACTTCTCATGCATAAAATATAACATCCCTACTGCTTTTCCAGGGRAAAAAATCTTTAAAGAAAATAATTTTTATGAAGAAGTGATTTTTTTTTATTTCTCCTAAAGGATGCCATTTTAAGGACTGGGCTAGGTCAAATGTCAAGAAATGGATGCCTGGATCATGACTTCAGCAAACTATTAMAATTAACACCACAGAACAAATTGCTTGTGTTGCATTCAGAAATGTTGTACTATATATTAGTTCTATTTTGGCAGATATTGATTTAGAAAGAATATGYGAAGATATTTTACTTACTGCATTATCTCCCAAAGCTGTTTTGATGCTAATCCGAACTTTGAAAGCATTCTGTCCGTCTGGCACAAAGAGAAAAAAGCAAACATATATTGACAGTCACTCATAATAGGATTTTTAAATCATTCACTTCCCTGATTATTTCACAAATGTCAGTTTCTAAAYGTGTCTTAGGAAATCACCTGCTTAGGAGAACAGAAGTTACTTGCATGAAAAAAAGCTCTTAAGAATCTCMATGCAGTTTACCATGACCTCTTTAAAACTTTCAGACTTAATTTGCAAACTCATAAAAGAACTGAATGCTCAGTGTTTCCATCATCAAACTGAAGATAATCAGTTAAAATAAAAAACTTAGAAGACTGCAGCTTTGTAGTTTAAACTGATAGCTACTTTACTTAAAGAAGGATGGGAATCAGCTCCAAATCTTACCTGGCTTGCAGAGCTCAGCATGAGCAATGGCTGCTACAGAGAGTGTAAGCAGCAAAGCCCGTAACATCCCGTCAGCATGGAAAGGTTGAGGCAAAAAGAAGTGAGTCTCCCTTGCAAAGCACTCTTAAACTTTGTGTGACCCAGGATTAAAGCATCAGGAGCACAAGTGAGCGACCAAGTAAAAGGTTTAATAATTAACCCCCATTATTTTAGCTAAAAACAGGCACTAGAAACAACTGTCTTCTGTTAGTTATTTACTACCTTTCTCTGTAGTAAAAAAAAAAAAAGAAAGAAAAAAAAAAGCTGCAACAAATATTTAATTTTCATTCTTCCTTTTTAGAAAAAATACAACATTTTACAGAGTGTTCCAGGCCAATCATTTTTTCTCACAGGCATAGTGTCAGACAGATGAGGTGTCTGTGGGATGTCACACCAGAGCAGCTGCCAACTGTTACCCCACAGCAGGTGAATCTGAAGCTTGGCTGCCACTAGACCCAAAGGAAGCTGCTACCTGTCTTCCATGGGAAACTTCCATGGGAAATTTCCATGGCCCCACTGAGGGTCCTTGAGGATAAAGGAAGACCCTTTTCACCTTGCTAAAAGAAATGTGTGATGAATGCAGAATACCTGGACCCAAAAAGCAGGTTCAGGCATTACCCCTCACTYGCCTTTGAACTCACAGCACTTGGGAAGGGACAGCCTGATGGGCACACTGCCCCCCATCCCCACCCCAGCCCCACTCCCGTGTCCTGGCTCAAGGCCAGCAGAGCAAATGCCTTGCTGTACACAAAAACACCCCACATCTGAAGCACTGCTTTGCATTAAAAGAACTGTTATATGTAGGGAGAAATACTTTTTTCTCTCAGAGGCTTGTTATGGCAGCAACTAGAATAAGCAGAGGTGAAATAAAGGACTTAGTAGGAAGCATGTTGACAAGGAACATATTGTTGTTTTGTAGACCCACTGTGTATACATGCACACACACATATGGTAATATTTTAATGCACTCTGCACTATTAATCAAATGTTTACCAAGACAAATAAATAAATAAATGTGGAGGAAAACCAATTCARAATCTGAAATGTATTGCAGGTATTTGAACAGTCTCTGCAATCTAGGCAGCAARACAGGATTCCTTTATTTCATTCTGTTGCTCTACTCCCCCTGTAGCCATTCTGATTAAYGGTTAGTTCCTACCTTGAAGATCACCTCAGAATTAATTTCAGTTGGTTCTGTAGCACCAAGAAGTGTGTCTTGAGACTGCAAACACAAAGAGCTTCACACAAATGACAGTGAGAAAATCTGACTGAACTGTGGAGCTGAATTTATGAAAAACAATAACCAATATTTACTGCATTAGATACCTGAACTTTTGGGYAAMWGAGAACTTACTCTTTCAGTAATTTAAGCTGCTTTTAGAAGCCACTGTTAAAGGACTTGATAACCCATCTTTAAAAGTCATTCACCAAGCTGATTCCCAGGCACCTCTTTACTCTCACTAGGCAACCCAGTCTGGGTACAAAACTATTGGATACGTTATCTGCTTAGATGTTCAATCTATCAAAACGAAAAAGTGATGCATTCATTTTTAATGACAGCTTAAATTAACATGCTGTATATATGCACATCAAAAGGAGCACACTGAAAATGTACAGATTTATGAAGGACTRTCAGGTTTCTGCAGCATTATTAACTTAAAAAAAAATCTTAACAGAATGTGAGTGCAGTCCTTTTCATGGAAAATTCATGTGCATTGCTTCAACAGCGAACACGTGAACTTTTTGGTACCTTTGGGGGAAACACTGAAGACCTTGGGAAGAGAGAAGAAAAGCCAAGCACTTCTTCCCTGCTGCCAGAAGGCAAATGGAACTGAGTGTGATACACAGCATCACCGCTTCTCCCTGCTGTAAAACACCCCAAATCAGTTCTTCCCCTCAGAATTGCACAGGGCCGGTGTCAAAGTACAGCGAAGGCACACGACACCCAGCAGGAACAAACTCAGAGGACATGACTGGATTCCCCAATCAGAGCTGCTGAATTCCAGCCAGGATGGCTGATTTTCCCCAATCTGTCTCGCTGGCAAGAAGCAAGACAAATGTTTTTTTCCAGCAGAGAGGGGAGGAGGCCAGGAGAAGCAGCAGTGTGATAAACACCCCAGCTCAGAGCTCCCAGGGAGAGCATCATGCAGTTGATATAAACGTGCACAGCAGCGAGGATGTGTGCCAAATGCATCCAGCTGAAGGCCCATGTGCCTATCCAGTTGGACATGCACAGAGTGCTGCACATAAGCAACCAATTGCTACACATCTATAAATCTTTTCCCTAAGCCAGCCCRTTTTTTAAAGAAGCCAGGTGGACATGCAGACTATACCAGGTGTTAATAAGAAGATACCTTTGCTTCAAATTAGTGGTATTTTAAAATACTGTCTTAAAAAGCACTGCAACTTTTCAGTTTACAAATGGAGTGTATCTGTATAATCTAAAAAGACAGACAGACATTCTGCCACTTTGTATCTTTGTAATAAATCTGCATGCATCCATAGCTTTCTGCCCAGCCTCTCTGCTCCCACTTCGGCTGATACACAGCACTGTTCAAGCATATCTGCAACTGTTTGCCACTGAGTAATCAGTCAGGCAGCATTTTGCTTGAATAAATTACAATCTTCATGCACACATGCAAGGTATTTTTTTTTTTAACTGACTAACTTGTAAGTGTTAGATTTCTAAGTAGTTTCTCTTTTATAACATCTTTGTTTTTCCTAACTACTGTGGAGCTACAGGTCATACTCATGAAGAATTTCATGCACAATCTGCATTCCAGAAGTATCACTTAACTAGTGCAAAGAATAATTTYTCTTATTGTACCAAATGAATTTGTCTGAGTGGTTGAAAATAGGAGTATCTCTATAATTTTTTCAGTGCTTTTGCTCTACAGAAGTTCATGTATAATCTGCATGTACATATTTTAAAATACATCAAAATTTGGACTACCAAACAAATCAGGAGAGGACTGAAATTTCAAGAAAGCCTATGACTTGGTAAAATAAACAAACAAACCAACCCCCTCCATCTTCTCCATGTGATTAGCAATGTACTTTGTCTGCTCCTTTCAATGTCTTTGAAATGGAAAATCCCAGGGAAGTAAAATATTGATAGCTATTGTCTAAGTTAATTAACAGCTATGGCTAAACTTAACCTCAGTTTTCAAATTTGACAAATTAACCGTTTTAAACTCTGAGAAAGTTAATCTTTAGTCTCAAATAGTTGTGTCCAGCTTTTAGGAGGAAACAGTCAATGTGTGACTGTCAGCATGAGCCACTCATGGAAATGTACCTGGCRAACTGCAGCYTCGAACYGCAGCCGTGCACAGCCATGAGCAGYTCCCYGGCTGCAGGAGAAATGACAAACACTGCATGTCTTTTCCAGAAGACATGGGGAACRGGGTGTTGATTGAGGGCTGCCACCACAGTCATTACTGCAACAGTGCAAAAGTGACTTTGTTGTCACCAGGTTTTTATCAGTGCTCACAGAAGCAGAGCGTGTGAGAAATCATTTAGATCTCGAGACAGTTGTGCAGGTGGGGGAAGGATGCACTCATCAGCATTCCCAAATATCGCCTTGGAAAGGGAACTTTGCCATGGAAAGCACCAAGGAGAGCCCACAGCAGGCAAACAGAGACTTCCAGCATGGAGAGGGTGGGAGGAGGGTGCTGCTGCCATCCCCTTCATTGTCATGTTTATTACACAAACAACCCGCCAAGAAGTGTCAAAGAAAATTGACCCGTCCCAAACCACTTCCTGGATGTCTCCTAATTAGCACATATTTTCTGGGTCTGACAAATCCAAGCCAGTGATTTGACTGCCATTTCCCTTGCGTTCTCTTATTTCTGTTTGCATCATCCAGGAAAAAAAAATAAAAAGAGATGCACAATTCCATAACGAAAGGTGCCACTCTTCTCCTGGCGCATATGGCAAATATTATGGTGAGGACAACTTTTACATAATCTGTATGCTTATCAAATGTATCTTTTTTTTTTTCCCACAGAGGGCTTGGGCATACAACAGTGACCCCTTCTTATCTGCTTAGGTCAGTATGGCAGAAAGTACAAGAAATGGAAACCAGAAGAGCCACAGRGAAAGGAAGTTCAAATGTGTGCCAGAGTCACAGTTCAGCACAGAGCTGCTCTSTGTGTGCTCTCACATGTATGCCCAGTCCTGTGCTTACACCTTGAAAGACACACAGAGATTCCTAGGGCAGTGTGGTACATGCATGGCAGTTACTGCATGGTACATAACTACAAGTTGTAGGATAAAAGTTTCTCTGTCCTGGCCTATTCTGTACAGTCCAATCTGTGCATSCAATGCTGACCTTCTCATGAGGGGCTTCACGTGGTACTGGACCATGAAGGAATATTCTYCTTTAGAAAATATGGAAGAGTGAGTTCCACAACCTGAAGGTTGTCACAAAAATAAGCTATGCTTGTGAAGGCCTGTGGTCTATAATTCCAGCATAAGGAATAGCAGCTACTGACTGGAATGCAGTATTTCTTTGGATATGTGATGGCTCTTGCCTGGAATWGCCCTTTTTCTTTCTGACACTGTATCAATTAAATTGTATGGAAGTCTGCACCTGGACTTGAAGATCAAGCTGCTATATGTATATAAATCAATAAACAATATGGAGAAAAATGCAACTATTGTATTCTTGTCTTGAARAGAATGACACCTTTTTCCAGAATTATTTTGGATAGCTGTAATAGCTGTTATGTTTTGTGTTTTCTTAAAATGAGATCCTACTTTTAATTGCTGAAATACAGAAGCTTAAGGTGGTACCTTCCCCAAAAACATTGGAAAAATGCCATGATGAAATGTAGCATACCAAATAAAGAAATGATAGAATTTTTCAATTTAGATTCATAAATAGCTTAAAGGAAGGTTAATATTATGGCACTTCCTCTGTTGATGGGAGGATGAAAATTGTAGTTATAATTTCCGAATGAAATAAGATTATGAAGCACATTTGGTTGTTTTTTTTTCAAAACTCTCATGGGTGTCAATGGTTCATCAGTTGTTAAATGCACAATACTGCCATCTTCTGTATCCAAGAAACAGCAAATTACATGTTATTTTACATGTATGTTTTGCACAAGGAACAGTTGAAGTACTACTGATGACAACTCCATTTTAAGAGTCTAGGATCTGGCACAAGGTTAAGTAACAGCAGAGAAGTCGTGGTCTGAATATTCATTGGTAAAATGGCAAATGTAACTGCTGACTATAGCAGTCACATGCTTGCTTTGAATAACTTCACYGAGCTTCAGAGTAAGAAGGAGGATACTCATTATGCTGTTAATGAACAGCAGAGTCAATTAGTCAGATTTTGACAGAGCCTGCAGTGGTGTGCTTCACCGTCTGGCTATTTCTACAGTGTACTACCTCCAGGATACAGGAAATAAGCTCCTACACTGTGGTTTAGGAGAATAATTTAGACCTTAATCAACAATGTACATTATTAATAGCTATGCAAGACATGCCCAAATGAAAGCTACAAACACACTGCCTCTGATAGCTGCAATCTATCACTCCTGTCACASAGGAATTGATTACTGACAACTTGCATATTTCCACCCATCATACCCATAAGGGTCTGTGTGGAATAGTTTCCTGCCATGAAATRCGTTTATAATCAGGTCAGGTACTATGCCTCAGAGACTATGATGGGAATACATCAGCAGTGTGAGCTAAATTGATCAACTACTCTGGTGTGGTGCTGCTGTGCTGGAACTGGGACTTCCCTCAGCTCAGAGAGGCTGTGGGGCAGGGCAGCCATGCTCACAGCAGCCAAGGGACACACTGAAAGTTCAGCTCATGGCAGGCACCGAACACTCAGCTCCCACACGCAATTCCCAGCACAGCGAAGGCAGCTCACACACAGAGCACAGGGTGTGGCTGTGCCCGGAGCGCCAGTCAGGTACTGCCATGTGCAGCAACACCCCAGGCAAGCTCCGACACCGCTGCACTGGTTATCCAACAGGGCTGAGGACTTCACACACAGTTAGGAAAGGCTGAGGGAACTGGGCCTGTTCAGCCCTGAAGAGACAACTGAGAGGAGACCTCATCAATACACATTAATATCAAAAGGGGGGGTGTCAGAGGATGGGTCCCGCGGACCATATTCCCGGTGGGGCCGAGCAATAGCACAAGAGGCAATGGGCAGAAACTGATGCACAGGAAATTCCACCTGAACATGAGCAAGAACTTCTTTACTGTGTGTGAACAAACACTGCAACAGATTGCTCAGAGAGGGTGCAGAGTCTCCCTCASTGGAGATATTCAGGAACCGTCTGGACACAGCCCTGCGCCCCGTGAAGGCCCTGTTGGAGCAGGGAGGCTGGAGCAGATGATCCACTGTGGTSCCTTCCAGCCGGACTCATTCTGTGATTCTGTGACACCGGAACGTTCTGCACACTCCCTGGCTTGTGGATTTTGGGAGAGCTCGGTGAATCGGGCTCCTCGGGTGCTGCCTTTCCGCGACCCCGGTGCCGTCCGGCCCCGCGGCCCCGCGGCCCCTCAGCCGCGGGAAGCGGCGCCGAGCCGGAACCGATTGCGCGCCTTTCCGCCGCGGGGTCACGTGACGTCCCGTCGGTACCGCAAGATGGCGGCGCCCATGTTGGTGCCCGAGCCCCCCCTGGGGAAGCCGAGGTGAGGCCGCGGCCGGGCCGGGGCCGGGACCCCCCGGGGCAAGGGGAAGGGCCCGCGGGTTCCTGCGGACAGGCGCGGCACCGTCCTGGCCGGGACCGCCCGAGCGCACGACGGCCGCGGCTGAGGCCGCCCCGTGGCTGGGCCCGGCAGTGGCGCAGCTCCGCGCGGCCGTGGCCCGGTGGGACGGGGGGAACTGGGCTCGGTGGTTCGCGGGACGGGAGCCCGGCCGCGTTGGGGGCGGCCAGCGGGCTGGGAGGCGGCGGAGCGGGCGGGGGGCGCTGCCGGTCCCGCTCCCGGACGGAACAGGAGGGAGCGGGGCCGGCGTGCCCGCCCGCCCGAGCTGCGGCGGGGCGGGACAGCGTCCTGCAGCCGGGAAAGCGGCGGCACTGGTGCTGTGAGCAGCGGCGGCATGAGCGCGCCCGGGCTGACCCCCGCCGCGGAGGCTGTGCGCCAGGGCAGCCATGCTCACAGCGGGATTCCCGGTCAGGGTTCCCAGGTGTTTGCCAGGGCCTTGCTCCGGTGTCGTGCGGCTGGAGGGACAGGCGAGCCCCAGCCCCGGAGCGGCTTGGGCGCCGCTGCTCCTTGCGTGTTAGCTGTGTGCCCAGCTCCTYGTGTGCTGGCCTGCGAGTGACGGGAGTTCATCCCTTCCTTCCCTGGGTTTCAAGAAAGGGAAGTTCCCAGGAGCTTCTCACTTGTCAGCCCCAGGCACGTACTGAGGGRTGCGATCCATTCCAGGCAGGGACACGAGGTGAGAACCGGCCAGGCTGGCCGGGTCAGAGGCAGGGGCCCAGGTGGGACATTGGTGTGTGTGGGCAGGTGCTGCTGCCGGGACAAGCACTGTGGTGTCACCTTGGCACGCACAGGTGTGCAGGCGGTGAGGATGTGAGCAATCCTGAACAGGATTGGAGATGTRGGTGAAGTTCTGGCTGGCTGAGTTACACTTGTGGAATCTTTTAAAATKACACATTCTGAAAGGGGAAGGTTTTGATCTTCCATCAGCATTTGGTGTGGCACAATGACAAGAGCTGAAGATCATCCCTCCATCCTATTTCTCCRTTATGACCTGGCTAGGAAGGGGAAAGATAGAATGAAACTTGACAGAAAAGAGCTTGATGTAAAAAGGCTTTTAGACATTAGAGGCATTTTAACCACAGTGAAAACATGGTGCTGCTTGTAGGCAGCTGTTCAAAGCTGTCAGACAAGCAGGGAAGAGTCTTCTGTAGCAGAAGAGCAGTGCTGAGCATTGTCTGTGGGGGCTGTGGAGTGTTTTGTTAGCTGTGCATTGAGACTGCCACCTGTGGAGAATATCAAAGGAGAAAAGAAAGGACTCGAAATTTCATGTCCTGTAAARGAAAGAATGTGCTGAAAGGTGTACCAAAATTGTAGGGAAGGAGATCCTCAAGTTTTTTTCCCTTATCTAGTGACCAAGTTTCAGGAGTTGAAGTAGATTTCATGGAGTTGGTGATGATGTCGAATGCTGCAGACTCAAAAAAGAYGAGACCCCATGTGTGGTGTCTTCTTGCTCCTGCCCACATACAAGTCTGAACAGCACAGCCACAGATTTACAGATTTCATCAGATGCTGCTGTGGAGTTACTGTTTCATATAAATGTCTGTTAATTTTGCAGTCCGGGGGGGTTTTGTATTCCTGAAGGAAATTAAGTGCATGTCTGACAGTAAACATTATTTGTTTGGCTGTTTTAACATAAGTAATGTTCTTTCATCAGCCATCAGAAGTACAGAGCTATTCTGAAGAAGGAGAAGAGGAAAAAAAAGCGGCAGGCACTTGCCAAACTAAGGGACTCAGGTAACRGAAGTATTTGGTACTGTCAGTGGAACTAGAAGTGATTGGTTTTGGTTTTTTTAAGATATAATAAATATCTGTGTTGGTTGTAGCATGCAGGTGTGCAGATGCATTGAACTGTGTTTTTTCTCAGAAGCTGCAGAAAAAGATGAATCTGTGTCTGAGGAGGAAGAGGAGGATGTGGATGAAGAGGAAGAYGAGGAAGAAAAAAAACTTGAAGCGGAAAGGTGAGAAATCTAGAAAATGGCACAGATGCAATAAACACTTTTGTGATCAATTCCATTTTAGTACTTAGAAAAGTTTGAATATAGTGTGTGAAACACAATCTTTATTTAATATATCAGGCTACACAGTCCTTTTGTCTAAAGCCTGAATTATTCCTATGRAATTTTCTCTTTTAAATAAGATGAGATATAAGTTGATACTGTAGTAATAAATTTGAATTGTATTTATGACAGTTGTATCAGCCATGGGTAGTCCTTAAGTTGGTGGTCTAAGTGGTGTCTGGTTTCCTTGGTAGACAAAAACTACATGAGCAGTGGTTGCTGAGAGAAGAAAAGGCCCAAGAAGAGTTCAAGCTGAAAAAAGAAAAAGAAGAGGCTGCAAGGAAGCGTCAAGAAGAAGAAGAGGTATAAAGATGTGAAACCTTACAGTTGTGCTTGGCAACAAGGTAGACTTAGTGTAATAACTTCTATTATTTTGTGATGGACCCATTTTTATTGATGTTGGGGTGTTTCAAGGCATAGACTCTCCACTCTTTTGTATAGAAAAGCGAAACCAAAAAGAGAAGAAAACGACAACTCCTTAAAGGGTTTTTGTCAGAGATATAGTTGCTTCTGACTGGATGAATACTTAATGGTCAAGAAGTTGTAATGCAACACGGTAGTTTTGACTTTGATTGATTGTAAAGTATTGTTCCTTTATTTATTTTTTTTTTATTATAAAGAGGAAGATCAAAGAAGAATGGGAAGAGCAGCAAAGAAAAGAGAGAGAAGTGGCACAGCAGAAGCAACAGGAGAAGAGAGAGAGAGAGGTGATTCCTGGGAGGATATACATGTTATATATCCTGTGACATGATCAGATGCAACAGTTTACACGTTGAAGAGGGGATTTTGTTATAATTAGCAAATGCATTAGTTAACCCATTCTGTCTAAGTTACTAAACCATTATTCAGTTAAAGAACGTCCAGGGGGTCCATATACTGCAGTGCAACTCTTGTTAATCTGGTTGTTCACAGGATGTAATTGTTAACATCAGTTAAATACAAGGTAGTGCACCAATGCAGATTCTGATAAGTGCACTTTCTGCATCATGTGTTAAAGATAATCCTTCCTTAATGTCCCAGTTGAACACAGTCAGTGCTGAAGAAAATGCCCAAAGAGGATATGGAAAATGGAAGTACATTGCTGCTGTTCCTTAACACAGCCCTTAATCAAAAGATGTGTTACAGCTCTYCTTTACCTGACTCATCCAACAGGACGTATCTTTTTTCAGAGCTACTTGGGTGGAGTAAAAGATTMTATTGAAGATACAAGTCATTGATAACATTTCTGTTAATGATACATTMTTCTTAAGTTTTAGAAGTTCAGTGATCTGTATGTAAGATGTCCTATACCGTAATCCAGTGTGAGGACTGACCTCTTATTGCTACTGAAGAGTGACTGCAGCTTTCTAGGATCTGGTCATTTTAGATTCTCCACAATCACAAARTTTCCGGTCATGTCACTGGGAGGTGTGGTGAGGCTGTGTCTGATAGCCACAGCAGGAGCAGGCAGTTTTGGTTCTCTGCAGTTAATGGTTGTGCCACTGATTATGTAACACTTGAATGAGGGATGCCAAAGAACAGCAGTTATTGTATTTCCTGTCTTACTTCCTCTGGTGTTCAAGTGTCCATTTCTCTCTTTGCTGAGTAGGGAGAGAAAATGATGCTCATGTCCTTCATTTAGGGTTGAGATACATTTTGGAGAGATTTGAACCATRATAACAGCAGGATTTTATTCCTCCCCTGTGTCCTTGTGTCTGGGTTTGCCCAAGCCCTCAGTGGGATATGTGGTGTCCCTGAACTAAATGGAAGCTTTCTTTTTTGTTTGGTTATTGGATTCTTTGCTTTGTGTTTTTCTGGGTTATTATTCACGGGGATAGGGAGTTAAATTGGCTCATAGAGGGCAATGACAGGCACCCAGAGGAAAACTGATTACCCAGCCAGGAGCACAGCCACCCATTTTAGCAGCAGAAAGTTGTTTAATTGCTTTTGCCTGTGTCTTGAAACAACAGTTTATTCAAATTCTAAGAGTGATACAAGAAAAAAATTTACTTCCCTCCCTAAGATGAAGAAACAGAATTTCTGGTTTGATGGGTGGTGGTGGTTTGATGCTTTTTTGGAGAGGGCAAAGGAATAGTTTTGGCYTTGGTTTTTTTGTTTGTGTGGTTTGGGGAGTTTAATTTGTTTGTTCTATTTAATTTTTCTTTATCAGGGTGGGTACTGTCTGACATCATTGGTGATCAGTACCAGATGCTGTCCGGGTCCTCATCTTTTGAATTGCATTTTTTAATTTTTATTTGGTCTTTTTAAATTTAATTAATTCTCTTTCAAATTAAATCGGTCCTAGCATATTTTTTTGTATTGATTATGTTTAAATGTGTTTTTTCTAGGAACTTCATAGAACAATTTATTAGAAGTAGTGTCCAGCCAGTTTTGGAGTGTGTTATTTTTGGCTCAGCCCACTTAGAAAAAGGAAAGAATATTCTCATTGCTTTCCTGTATTTGGAAGGCTAGATATGGGTAATTTATGATGTTTAAGTTTCTTACCAGTTACATCTCTTGCTTACACAGAGCCTCACTAAGCATTGCATTTTTCTGTGTATGCTATAAAATGTGTAAGTTTAAACATTTTGTGTAACTAAACAATTATGGACTTAGCTGTAACCAGGCTGTGTACTAGAGCAGGAGATAGATTTAAGCATCAACAGTTCAATGATAGTTTTAAAAAAGAAAATTAAACTTTTATGTTGTCTGTCATTTAGTTTAGAAAATATCTGCGTGAGGGTCTTGTCTGATGTATCCTTTAACAGCTTTGTAGTACATGAATTGCTACAGAGCCAAAGTAAATCTCCTGTTTTTAAAGCAAACCCCATCACACTTTCATKATGCATAATCACTGAGCATTGTAAATTAGGTTCTTAACTAAAGAAACCAGATGTTTTGCGTATCCTCAGGGTTTTCACTAGTCCTGTGTTTGCACCATTTATAGGCAGCTGTGCAGAGGATGCTGGATCAAGCTGAAAGCCAGGTATGCTGAGAGACTTTCTGAAAAAAGAACTGAAAAGTAATTTAATTTCCATCCGGTGTTTGCCTTCTAGCATGCTGTCCATCTGCTCTCAAGAACCTAATGGCCTGAATAAATTTAATATATAGTGGCTTGCATGAGCTGTAAACAATTATTTACTGGGTGGAACATAATTAAGCATATTTCTGGCTGGTTGGTGGCAGTGCAGTTGTGCATGCTGATGACTGTTCAGGAGGTCTGAGTCAAAATGAACCTGGAAATACTGCTGTGTGCTGTTAAAAAACACCATGCATGATGGTTTATTTGTGAATTGTAATTCTAAATAAATCTGTCAGCCCTGTGTGGCAAGATAAACTTGCCTTTTTAAGCAGATGTCAGGCTCTAAATAAGAGGATTCAGTGATAGAGGAGGGCACAGATCCTTAAGGAAAGAAAAAAAGGTGGGGGAGGGAGAAGCTTGACTGCTTGGATGCCTGGAARAGCATGGATCTCAAGCTGGCAGTGTGTAGAAAAGAAAATTGCAGTTTCCATTTGAATCTCAGAGATTGCCTTAAAGAATAATTTGCCTTTTTATCCCTGTCACATGATTAAAGTTGTGAAGATTCTTGCTCTGTTTAAACCACTGCAYGAATCTGAAAAATGAGTTTTAACCTGGCTACCCATTGTTTATTGACTGCCATAGCTACATTGGAGTTACATTTGGTACCAAATCATGCTTAAACAGTTCTTTAGGTAGGGAATCTGTTTCATTAGATGGGTTGGAAACTGCTGCCTGCCCAGAGCTCAGGATGCATTAGCAGTCATGTCTGCAAAGGAATAGTCAGAAATGTGGTGTGTTAGAGACTGYATTAGAGTATCAGTTCAGGGTTCAGTTACTGCTGACATAACAGGGCTGTTCTGGTGATAGAAAATTATGGCTGCAAGTCACAAACAGAACTGGTAGCTGGGTCAAATGCTGCTTGTGAAYAAAAAGCATTTTCAGTTGATTTAAAATGAAAACTTGGGCCAGTCAGCTTTACAGATTGTTTKGTTAAAATGAAAATTCCTTTTTAAATATGTCTTGGTAGTAGTCATTCGAGGCTTGCAACTTGGTGAGGCCATTTTTAATTATAGAAATCTTAAAGACCCAAGATGATCAGTACGGACACCTTTACTTCCAATGCTAACTATGAATTTAATTTTTTAAAATTCTGGCCTTTGCCAGGTTACTTTTATTTTAGCATTTTCTAGATTCATATAACAGTGATAATGATGAGCTTGCTGAGCTTTGGGCTGTTGCAGAGAAAAATAAGTAAATAGTCRTAGCTTTCTCTCTGCCAAGTTCTGGTGGTTTTGGCTGGAATAGAGTTAATTTTTTTCATGGCTARTATGGGGCTTTGTTTTGGATTTACTCTTAAAATAGGGTTAAAAATGTGGAGATGTTATTGTTGAGCAGGGCTTAAACAGACTCAAGGCCTTTTCTGCTTCTCATACTGCCATGCTGGTGAAGAGGCAGAGAGTGCATGGTTGGCTGGGGGGAGACAGCCAGGACAGGTGACCCAAACTRACCAAGGGAATATTCCAGACCATCTGACATCATGCTCAGTATATAAAGTGGGGGAAACAAGGAGGTAAGGGGGGACATTTGGAGAGATGGAGTTTGTCTTCCCAAGTCAGTCATATGTGGTGAGGYCTTGCTTTCCTGGAGATGGCCGAACACCTGCCTGCCCATGGGAAACAGTGAATGAATTTCTGGGTTTGGTTTGCTTGTGTGAATAAATGCCTGGCTTTTGCTTTCCTTMTTAAACTGTCTTAATTTCAACACATGGGTTTTATACCTTTTACCCTTCCATTCTCTCCCTGATCCCACTTGGTGGGACTGTGAGCAAGTGGCTCTGTGGGGCTTGGCTGCTGCCTGGGGTTAAACCATGACACAGGTGTATAAAATGAGACCCAAGGCACAGGGCAGCTTTGAAAAACAGTGCTTTAAATATGTTCAGCTTGCCTTGTAGAAACATAGTGCCCATAACTGCATGTGAATTCAGTTGTTAAGTTTTATTTTTGACACTCAGTTTCTTTACTGTTTTCTCACTTCTGTCTATTTTAATGTTTCTTCCACAGCTGGAGAATGGTGTGAGCTGGCATAACCCAGAGCCCCCAGAGAATCTGGGAACAGAGAAGGATAGAGCAAATTGCCCATTTTATATTAAAACAGGCTCCTGCCGATTTGGAGACAGGTAATCCATTGAATATTTACCAGGATAGAAGTGTGTTCAGAGGCAACTTAATTAGGTCATAACAAGCTGAGCAAAAATTGCTGCATAAAATACTTCTGTGTATTTGGATGGAGAACAGAGCAGTGCCTAGCTGGAATTAAGCTTTTTATTGTTATGGCATATTACTGATGGTACATTGTAACAGCTGGCACTGTGATTCCAGGTCAGGTCTGGCCAGGCAAGGCATGGCAAAAATAGAGGAGTGGGAAACAAGGGAGAGCCCAAAAATAGAACTTTATTGGTGGTAAAATAACAAACACAGAGACTACATGGTCTGATGGGCAACATCCAAAGGCACAGGAGCATGAGGTTACCTGAGGGTAAGGGCCCAGTCCTGAACATGGGATAAGGACGTGACTGTATAAATCAGCAGTCCTGAACCAATGGAGAACCAGAGTCCTGTTTTGGAATGATGCCATTAGCATCCTAATTACCATATCCGGCCTCCCATGGTCTCAGGTTTATGGTTTCTGCATAAACTGCCTGGGATAAGGTATTACCCATCTCAGCTAGCTTTGTTCCCACCGTGCATTCTGGTTACATTGGTCAGACTTGAGTTCCTTAGCTTAGACTCATGCACAGGTACATTCTGACAGAATGGATGTGGTCTGTTACTAGTACAGGTCTGGTATGTCAGRTGCTAGTTTTTTATATTCTCTAATTTGCATATGTTCAAATCCCAAACAGACTAAAGGAAGTTAAGGTCAATCTGCACACTTGGGAAAGTTGTTCCAGAGTTCTCACTGTTTAAATGTGTGATACATTCAGTTTTGATTCTGGTACACTGACAGGGTGCCCCTATCTCAGGAGGGAAGTGTAGTAAAAGGCAAGAACAGATAAGCTCATCAGGATGATGACAGATGAGCAACACCTCTGTAGAAGTGGCTGACCAGTCCAGACTCAGCTTTCAAAGAGGGGGATGTAAGAGGACTGTGATAGGTGAACAGCAAACACAGGAGTTGGGTGGGAATGAGTATTTAAAGTTTAGCCAGGTGTCTCAGAATGTTTACCAACTTTGAAAAAGACTTTCTCATATGAAACAAATGGCAAACTTGTTTGCAGAGGACATAGAGGAAGCCAGAAATATAAATGAGTTTATGGATAACATATTCACTGGGGACCAGGAATAGTGATGACCTAAATGCAGCTTCTGGCTTGAAAATCCCTGATTTTTTTTTTGTTCTAAGGAGAAACAACAACTTATCAGGGGAGGACTCTTATATTTATTACATGAGTCTTCAGCAAAAACTTAKGAACATTTCTTTATCCTAGGAGTAATTTGTTCCAGTGTGATGTATATTGTGGGTAATTATAAGATAATTTAACTGTATGGAAGCTTCAAATTCACATCTTTTTTTTTTTTTCTATTTTGAAATATGTGTTGAGTTCCATAATAAACATTTCACCAGCTATGTCACTGCAGACAACATTTTTTTCAAATGTCTAGGTCTTTGTAATCTTTGCAGTATTTTGTTTCAGTGGTCTTCAAYGGAGATAACATCCATGGATTATTTATGGATTGCAAAAAATTCACTTTTGTTTGAACTTTGCATTTGAACTATGAATAACCCTTGGAAAATAAATACTGAGAAACATCATATTCTGCCCGTCCTCTTTCACCCTGTTGATCTCAGCTACCTCTCCTTCATCTTCCTTTTTTTTCCTCACATACCTGCTTTCTTCATAATCTGGTCATTTTAAAAATCTGGTGCTGTCTGTAAGCTGAAGGACTGGTACAGCTCTAGGGTAGGACTGGAAGGATGGGTTGGAAGGAGTTGTGGAAAACTAAGAGCCAGTGTTATCAACAAATACCTGCTGAATCTTGTCAAAGCTCACTATGTCCTGAAGAAGGTAAAACTGGCTGAGTTTGCTACTACCGATTTCCCCAGTAATTCAAACCCTAACATTTTGCAGTAATATTGGGATTCTTGGGTCATTCATTCTCCTTGGCATTTCTTTTTTTCTATCATGTGAATATGTTGTCTGTCAATATGTACAGATAATATTAGGTGGGTTTAATATTTTGTGTTCTATTATTGAAATTAAACARCAAAAGTAGGCAGATTCTAAAATGTAAAAAACCAATA
>CADDXX010000480.1:462589-516165 GCA_902810485.1 Alauda arvensis
TTGAAGGCTCAGGGATCAGCCAGAAGGTGAGGGTTCATTTCTGACTGACTAGGTGCATTAAAACTTCCTAGCTGAAGTTTGGGTTGTAATTGTCCATTTTGAGACCTGACCTGCCTGCAGTTCATCTGTGCTGTCCAGTCACATGGAGACTAGACTAGTCTGGATGTTATTCTTACCATGTCATGAAAAGGAGAAATGTGTTGGAGAGTGCATGACCCAGTTGCCTGGGGACATATTGAATAGGAATCATAAAGCACAGTGAAATAAACACAGAGAACATCTGTGTTCTTACTGAATCTAAAGGTGTCTAGGGRAGAACTGTGTTTCAGCATGTAAGCAGGGAAGCCTGAATATGATGGATGGTGAGGGAGGTCTAATACCTTTATGGCTGCCAAAAAGGTGCAGATTAAGATTTGACTGATTTAGAAGGATCTTTTTTTCTTTCTTTCTTTTTTTTTTGTTTTGGTTTGGTTTTTTTAGGTTTATGGGGGGATTGGTTGGTTGGTTGGTTTGGGGTTTTTTTTCTTTGTTAGAAGTGGAAAAATACCAGTCTTGTACTCATCCAGGTACACGTCTAAATGTGCTCTTCTTCCCTCATTCCTGCTTTCCACCYCCATATGGTAAAAGCAAATTCAGTAAAAGTTGTTCAGTTTGCAAAAAGAAGAGCAGGGACTTGCTTTAAAATCTCTTTATAGAAAGGATTCTGACAATTTTTTAAACCCTTCAGAAAATGGGAACACATTAACCCTAGCAGCCTAAAAGGAATTACCTCAGGTCTGATTGTGACACTGGTATCCATAGCTTTTGTAGTTCTKCTTTCTTAAGCAAGAATGTGCTTGTTAATGGCATTAAGGAAGCCTTAAGGTCATGTACAAACTCACTCCGAAAGATCTGGTTTAGTATTGAAATCTCTTGATCTTTCACTAATGGATTTTCTTTTATAACTGTAACTATGTTTGAAGCTTCAACAAGTGTATCTTCTGCTGGAAGTGCCAATCTTTCCACTTCCCTCTCTCCACTGCACCTGCCCAGGTGTTCCCGCAAGCACAACTACCCCACATCYAGCAAGACGCTGCTGGTGCGCGGGATGTTCATCACGTTTGGCATGGAGCAGTGCCGCAGGGACGACTACGACACGGATGCCAGCCTCGAGTACAGTGATGAGGAGACTTACCAGCAGTTCCTGGAGTTCTATGAGGATGTGCTCCCTGAGTTTCAGAACGTGGGCAAGGTGGTTCAATTCAAGGTATGCATCTAAGTGTGGTTTTTGAGCCTTAAGAGGAATTCTGTCCAGCATTCCCCAGCTAAATCCTGTGTGCACTAGGGAACTATGCRGTGTCCTTACAACAAACTGCATCTCTCATGTCACCTGTAAACTGGTCATTGCTCTTACTCTGGGAGAATCTTCTCTTCCACTCCCCTGAAGTGTTACAAAAGCTTRTGCTTCTATATTGCAAATTATTCACACTACTCAATAGTCACTTTATCTCATAGTCCTTTCTTTTCTTACCCTGTGCTAAGCCCCAGAGGGTCCATTAAGACTCTTAGACAATATAAATACATCTGAGTTACTGCATTTGGGCCTAAGGAATGAAATAGTGGGGGTATGAAATGTATTTGGAGTGTACACCCAAACAATGTCATTTTAGGACTGGCTGAATAAAATAAAATCAGATTACAATGAACTGAAAAGATAGCAGATATTTCAGTAGGAAGAATTATTGAAAGGTAAGTTATATAAATGGTCTTGAGATTTGTCATCCATCCTTAGTTTGTGCATTTGCTTTGCTCAGTGTTTTGTACTGATTTTTTCCCATTGTTATTTCTTACGGGGATAAAGAGGGATCTGTGAATGGAGAGCTCAGATGAATGATGTGTGCTAGAAGTCCCATGTTGCCCCAGAATACGTGGCTTGGATAGTGCAATCTCCTTGTRTCAGAATCTATTGCAGCAGCCCTTTCTGCTTGCCATCCCTGAGTGTTTTCCTGCAGTCACCAGGAGGCACATAGTGCCTTTTCTTCTTTTGTGTTCATCTACTGACAGCTGCCTCAGGACTGAGATGGCATTAGCATTTCAAGCAAGAGGAAAGTAGAAAAGAGTGAGTTTTCAGTAGTTGTATAAGGAACTTTATAGGTAAGAAACCTTCAGTTGTTTGGAGGAGTGACTCATGGAATAACAGCCAGTTACTAGAAAGACATAATAACTAATAAATAACTTCCTCTACTAGAAGGCAGGACGCAGATTTCCAAGGAGCATGGCTTGAAAAGCCTTATCAGCAAAGTCAGGTCCTTGGCTTTGTACCATCATTCTGTGCAGGTGTGCTGAGCTGCACCTGGTTGGGGCCCTGTGACTGTYAGTGTGGCATTCCTTGGCTTCTGAGGCAATTGTGCAACAGCAAGATGATTCTCATGCACATTTTTGCTACATTAGAAATGCTTCAGAATGACATGTTGGCTGCAGGGATCTTAACTGTGAGTGAGCTGAGACTCTGACCATTTAGAATCAGATTATGCACACCCCTCTTTTAGCTGACTTCCTTTTCCAGTGTAGCCCAAGGTTTTATTSTGGCTGCTTTTTCTGGGAAGCTGCTCCATAATCTGGAAGATCCTGATAAAGCACTACCCTAGAACACTAGGGATCATTTCCTACCCAAAAATGTCTATGGCAAAATCATTCTCATTTGTTCTTGTATTGACACTGTTTATCTCAAATAGTTTGACCCCTTATCCTGTAATACATAATTATACAAATGCTTGTGATTGTGGCTGAAGCCCTTTGCTGATCCAGCATACAAAGAGGCATTCCCTGAGGGTCAGTCAGAGTTCAGGRATGAAAGGAGCACATAACTGCCTTTGCTGCGGTTATTGGGAGAGGCCTGCAGGCAACAGAGGCTGGAATCACAGTTTGCCCTGGAGAACTGGCTTCCATCTGCTTGGACCTGCCTGTCTGGGAATCTTTTGTAACTAGCAGCAAGCTTTTTCAAAGGTMATTTGTGTATTTTTGAGAGCTTTAGATATACTTTGAATGCTAAATCATTAYGAAAAAGGTTTTTCAGAATGTACAGTGAAAGATGGTGTCTTCAGCTTTTAGAACCCATTTCACAGGGATGCTGTGAAGATCCATTGCTYTATTGTCTCTAACTTTAATGAATCCCTGATTTCCACTTGAGGATACTTCTAATTCTTGTCAGAGCAGGATTTGGCTGTTGCACAGTAGGGTTGGCTCAGACAAGTGCAAGACAATGGAGTACAAGCTTCCTGTGGACTAAGTGAAGCCAAGGYCCCAGAGTTAATCAAAGCATAATGCTGGAAACAGTTAAACATAAGCCAGAAAGGGTTTTTTTCTTTTTGTTGGTTTTTGTTTGTTTGTTTGTTTGTTGTTTTTGTTGGGGGTTTGTTGTTTGGTGTTTTTTTTTTGTTAACACTAAGTGTTCAAAAAACATCATCTCTAAGTTGATCTGGATGAACTGTCATAAAATGAGAACTACCCATCTCAGAATGTGTGAGCTGCTGTACAGCACAAACCTTCCACTGCCCTAACTTCATGTTTCCATCCCCAGGTCAGTTGCAACTACGAGCCTCACCTGCGAGGAAATGTGTACGTCCAGTACCAGTCGTAAGTACTCACACTCTTACCRAGGGTTAGAACCAAACTCCAGAGCTGAGTAATGAATAGGAAGTGTTTGTATCATCCATGCATTTCATTCTCACACTGCAGTGCGAGCCCAGATTTGGTTAGGGGTGTCTGAAATGATGGTGTGATGGTAATGGCATGTTGTTTTTAYTTTTTAAAGGGAGAAGGACTGTCAGGCAGCTCTGGCTCTGTTCAGTGGACGATGGTATGCAGGCAGACAGCTTCACTGTGAATTCTGTCCTGTGACAAGGTGGAAAACKGCCATATGTGGTGAGTCTTAGAAAAGAGAATATATGTTATATATAAGTGARAAAGAGGGATTAGGCTGCAGCTTTCAGATCTGCCTAATGTTGTATTAATTTCTGTTTGGAAGACAAATGTGTTAACTTGCTTGTGTAGGTCCAGGAAAGAAAGGGAGTATTACACCATGGCACAGAAGTGTCTGAATTGTTCTAATGGATTTACCACAGTCTAGGAAAAAAGGCTTGGATTCTAGCTTTGGAAATAATAATCTTAAGGTGAAACTCCAGGAAGTATTCATTTATCTCTTCAGAAGCAATAGCAGTTTCTGGACTATCAGCAGTTCTGAGCAGTAAATATAACGTGACTTACCTAGATTTACCTTCTTACATTAAGGTAAATAAAATTTAATTAAATTAAATGAAAAGTTGAGTTTGTCCTAAGCTAAAACCAAATCTTCATAGCTGTTAAAAAGCTAATTCCAAGAAAAGTACACAGTGAAAATTAATCTTTTSTGAGTTWAATTRATAGGTGGTCAGATGCATGTTCTTCTGTTTGGAGAAGCAAAATTCAGTTTATTATATTTCTTCCAGTTGGTACATAATGAAGAAAGAGATTAACARGTCTGGTTCATAAAAAAGCAAACCCTAATCTGTTGCAGGTTTATTTGAAAGGCAGAAGTGTCCAAGAGGGAAACACTGCAACTTTCTTCACGTGTTCAAAAATCCCAACAACGAGTTTTGGGAGGCCAACAGAGACATACGTATTTCTCCTGAACGGACTCATCAGTTGTCTAAAAACTCTGAGAGGAGAAACAGGTCGAGCCATCGTGACGACTACTACAGCCGCTCCAGGAGGAGGGGCAGCCCGAGCCCCGACCACTCCTACCGCAGGAACGGGGAATCGGAGAGAAAAAAGAAYCGCCGCAAAAGCAAGCGGCGGCACCGGTCGGGGAGGTCGAGGAGTCGGGAGAGGAGGAGGTCTCACAGCAGGGGCAGGAAGAGGAGGGGCCGCAGCCGCAGCAGGAGTCGCAGCAGGAGTCACAGTCGGACACGCAGCAGGAGCAGGAGCAAAAGCAGAAGCAGGAGCAGGAGCAGGAGCAGAAGTTCCTCTCGATCCAGGAGCAGGGGTAAAAAGAGATCAAGCAGCCGAGGAAAAAATAGTGAAACTCCCAAAACAAAGTGAGAATTACTTTCAGAAATCAGTCATTGRTAAAAATAGAGCTGACAAAGAAATCTTCCCAATAGGGTACCAGATATATTTGAACTTCGAATAAAGTGTTCTTGCACATTAAAATGTTTCTTCCTAATAAAGGAACATAGTTTACTGTGTGCGAAGCTTGAGAAGTCCTGTAGAAGGTGTGAATGTCAAGTACTCTAGCTACTCTGTCCCTCTGAGCTGCTGCAGCACCTGGATGCACTCTGAGTATAGAAAAGTGAATYCTCTTTGGTATATGCTAATTTCTGTTATGTGTATGTTAAGTGTTTACTGTTCCTGTAAGGAGTTAGTACAGAACAGCCAGTGTGCATTAAATTCACACCCCAGCACACTGCAGATCCAGGTCTGTATAGATGACTGCCATTTGTATTTTTCATCTCTTTATTGGAAATTGCTTTCTAGACAAAATATAATCGTTTTATGAGTTGGACAAAAGGGATCTCAAGGACATCACTGTTTGTACAATACTTGCCCAGTATGAGCTTTTTGGTCATGAGTGTTGGATTTTTCTCTGCCCCGACTGAGCTGCTGAGCTGATTTCTTGTGGGGATTGCAGTAGATTTAAACCAAGTAGCAAGTASACAAAGAAACAATCAGTTTATTGTGTACCTTAATCCCCAAGTAAGAGTGGAGACCATGCAACTGTAATCCTCAAGTGAGATTAGAAATACTTTGCATACCTCTTGGTTGCACACCATTTGTAGGTGAAAACAACCTGTCTRAACTTGTGCTGGAGGGGTGGAAAGTGTCCATCTGGGAACCAAAGATGTGATTGTGAAGGCTCAATCAAGATGGCTGCAGAGTGGCCTAAGAAACTGAAGAAACTGTTTRTACATGAAAAAATACTTTATGGTTTTGGGAGAGGAGGACTTGCCTCCAAGCCTTTTTAGGTTTATTTTACAAATAGTTCAAGGCACCCTACTGCCTTGCTTTCCTGCAGCCAAGGTGAAGAGTAGGGTACATAAAAATGAAATTATTGGGACAAAACCTTCTTGAAATGATAGCTACATTAGCAAAGTACCTGCAGTTCGATAATGCTTTCCAAAATTTTTTCACTTTTATTTAAAAGATATGTGCTGTTAGATGTACTGTATTTCACATGGCTTATCTTCAGGTTTTAACTTGGGCACCTCAGTGTCCTCAGACACTTGGAGACTTGTGGCACTGAAGGTGCAGCTGCCCTGATAGTCTGTAGAGATACCCCCCCAGTCTTTAGCCTCTCCACAGAACTGGGCTCCTGCCTTTGGAGAACCAGTCAGATCCCATGAGTAAGAAGCCTAAAGCAGGAATGAAGTGCTCCCAAATAGGAATTCATTACAACTCCCAGCAATGTAACATGAATTCCCTTAGAAAATCTGGGTATCTGAATTTTACCAAGAGCATTCCTCACAGCAAGAACGTTTTTTCCCAGGATACTTAAGAGAAGTGAACATTGCTTCTGGACATTATATATTTTTGCTTTTCTAAATGCATAGTGCACCTAGCATGCTGATTAYACATTTTCCCTTCTTTCTTCATGTGTAACTTGTCCAATATGGAGTAATACAACAAAAATGATGTTCAGTTCAATCCCAACTTTCACTATATATTGTCATAACTGTAGGCAGAGCTGTAGCTTAGTTAATTTGTTTAAATGTTTTAGTTATTAACAGATGTAAGAACTGTAATTAATTAGCATAACTTTTGAAACAATAACTTTTTTAAAAGGCATATTTCAAAGGATAGACAGCACTAAGTTTTTAATTCCATTTGAGAWATTTGTTACTGCCAGTTTCTTATAATGTACCTTTTTCTCTCCACACCTGAGAGACAAGTTTTCCCTGAGGTTTCTATTTTTATTATAGATGCTCAGTTGTCTCGCTGGGTCACTTGCRCTGCATGTGGCAAACTCTGGTTCAGTTTGCCACCAGCAGGCTGGGTACATCCTCCATTCCCTGGGCTGCCCTGCTGCCCACAGCTCCCTGGGGAGAGCTGGCCTTGTGCCTATGCAGACACTGTGCACCCCATGTCACATGGCCAGATGTCACAGAGCATTATCCCAGCTCAATCAGCTGTCCAGCTCTAGGAAGAGTGGTGGAGTGGGTGGTGGGAACCTGTGACCAGTCAGGTGAAATAAGCAACCCAGGCCTCCATGGGATTAGAAACTAAGTGCCCACTAACAACCATGTGAGAATTCCATGGGTAATTAGGCTCCTTGTCCCCACAGTTTTACAACAGGATTTGGGAAGCTGAGTGGCTATGTTCAAAAAAAAAAAAAACCAGAAAAAAACAAAAAAACAAAAAACCAAAACTTGCTCAGAAATGCATGTAAAAATTTAATTATACTTTATTTCTGCTACTACAATGGCTGAAGCTTCAGCTTGTTTTTCTTGAGGTCTGGACCCAAACGTGCTGTCTGTACCTGTGCAGTGTAGGACTGGTAGCTGTGATTGCCCTTCACTTTCACATACTGTCTGTTTATTACACGGAATTTGAGTGCTGTAGATCTGACATTTAGCTTGCATTTGTTAGCATGAAACTTGGGATTCCACCAGTTTTCCAACTTCAGAGTTTGTATTTTTCAGTATTGTTTCTCTGCTTCATAACCTTAAGTAGTTTTATATGCATGGTTTTGTGTTTTCTTATTATCTGAGTGAGCTATTTAATTCTGGAGAGACAAACAGGCTAGAAGTTTTTTAATGTTAAGCCTAGTTATTTTCTTTCCCAAAGGGAAAAAACCCCAGAAGAACACAGAAAAGATTTAAATTTGTAAGGAACATCCTATCCCCACTGCGTGTTATTCYGCATATTCCACAGAAAAGGACCTTATAAAGTGAATTAATATGGGCCAAGTTTTCTATGTTTTTATCGACTACTTAAAAGTAGCAGCTTTCAAAATACTTTTTTTCAGTTGTGAATTCTGCAGGGATCATGGAGGTGCTTTGGAGTGATTCTGACATTTACACAGAGGTTCAGGGTAGCAGGGCCAGGGCYTGCCAGACTTCAGTCAGGATGGGAGCAGGTGCTGCTCCTGCCCTTCAGTGGAGGAGGAGCAGCCCAGCCAGACAGCAGCACAAGGGAACAGTGGCAGCACAAGTAGGAMCCCCTGTAGCCATGGGCACTGTTGCTGCCCAGCAGAATTAAGGCATCAGGGAACTGGGCTTACCCCTCCTTGCAGCAGAGTGCCTTCCCTCCAACTGCAGCTGGTGGCCACTTCTGTGGGAATTCATTCCCTGTCTGCCTGTCCAGAGCAGCAATCCCCCGTCAGGGGCTGAGGAGGGGTAGCGTGTGTCTCTGTGCTGAATGCAAGGCATTTCTTATGGACACCCAAAAAGGCTTTCCCCCTCAGGCCACAGCCCTTGTGTATAGGGCACAYTGTCCAAAATGCATCCCAAGTGACTCCCACCTTTATGCCCTGTGATGTTCTGTGTGCAGTCTGGCATTAGCACATTCAGTGTGTCAGAAACTGCCCTCTGCTGTACCAGTGACATTCCTGTGCAATAAATAACTCGGTTTTTTTCTAAAGACATGCAAGGGCCTGCTGAAGGATGCTATTGCTTCCTGTCCTGGATCAGCACTTCTTACAAAAWATGAAAGATGGAAGTTTATGATAGTTAATAACCTAAAAGCTTAATTTACTTTCTTACATCATCCAAAGAGTGCAGCTCATTTTGCTTTCACAGTAAGCTTGTAATTAAAATAAAGCCCAATTATTCCACATATACTCCTGCTCAGCACTGATGTATSAGTGCTGAACTCAGTATCTGTGGCTGAAAACCAAAACTGATGTRACATGGACAGGTAACATTTGCTGAGCCATGGGACAGACTGCAAAGCAAGCTGGACAAGGTAACCCATGGTATGTGGGAACCTGGCAGAGGCAGCCACAGCGTGACAATCKTGGCCTCACCCCAAAAGGAGCAGCAGATGTTTAGGAAGGCCTCTTTGAGTTRAAGACTTAAGTCAGTGGAGTTGAAGACACTCAAGACAACAATCAACTTGCCTGAACAATCCAGAAATTCCTACTTAYTCTTTAGCTCCCCGTAGCCCTTCCCCACAAGACAGGGAATTCAAAAACCAGAATTTCATTTCAAATTAATTTCAGAAATGCCCAAAGATGTTAATTTTTCCCTGTGCTTTTGCTGATACATTAAGCAGTTCAGTTCTTTTAGAAAGGTGGAGAACTGATTMATCTGACATATTCTTGTTTGAGACCAGGATTGTAAACATTGCATTGACTTGCTCAGAATTCTATGAAAAGAACTGAATATTCAGTCTGTATTATCCAGAAATCTCTCTGAACACGTGGTTTAATTTTCAAATKAAGTGGTACTACCCCATCAATTTAACATCCACTTAAATAAATTTCACRTTTAATGTGGCAAGCTTTCCAAAAACTTGCTAATTTATTGCTTTCTCTACAATTTAGATGGATGTAAATAACTAAACTTGGACACAGTATCCTCAACATTTTTTAATGAAGTGCTCAAGAACAGGTTAAGCACTGTAATAAAATTTCCCTTTTTTTTAAGCCAGCACTGAGTGGCCTCTTCTTTCCTCTGTGAATACAGACACTAATTACATATAAACACAGCAATGGTGTAAAAATGGACATTTATTACAACTAAACCAATGTGACAGACAGAGGTCAAACATTTTGTCACAATCACAACGAAGCTTAATCCAGCCAAGCACATACAAGTGACAGTGTAAACCTTAAAAACATGTTTAATACATATAAAATTGCTTCTGGTTTGACTTAAATCCATTTTACCACTTCAATCTCRCACACAGCATCCTTTTGCTACCCCTCTACACTCATCTATCCCAGCCCACTGTGCACCAGGGAAATGTTCTGGGACAAGAACAGTCTCTGATCATCTGGAATCTGTGTGTAAATCCTAGAGTGGGAATCCATGGGCAAGTTCTAATGGCTTGAGTTCACAGGCACCACACTGGTATTGYCACAGGAGTGGCACACAGAGCCCAGCCCTGGCTGCTCTGTTYTATCAAGTATTGATGCTGGGGTGTGGGTCAGGGGCCCCAGAAGTGGCAACGCTGCACTTTTCCTTTGGCTGGGTACTTCTGAGCCCACTCTCCAGCTGGCCACACAAGTGCTGCTGCCAGCAGCACTGCCACAGCTAAGCTTTGTGAAAACATGGCACTGCTCAGGTGAGCAAGCCAAAACTCCTGGGGGAAGGTCTTGGTGGAGAGGGAGGGGACAATCCCCCTCCATGGGGACAGGTGACAGAACTTGGCTACTCCCAGGTGTAGACTCCCACTGTCTTCTCAAAACCACATACAGATCACATTTCTGCAAGTGAAACAGGCTCACTTCATAATGACTGAGTGCTCAAAGTGTCAAAATACTACTGGATATCAGTTTACATGATTTGTAGTGAATATACTACACAAATCTAATGTTTAAGAGTTCTCACTGCAAATTAGTTGGTTCAACTGTACATYACACAGTATTGTAAGGGATGTGTCACATGTTTAATGTGTTGAYCAAGAAAAGCAGTTAAATGACTTTAACACTTAGTRTGTCCTAAAGGTACCTATACACCCAATAAAGCATAACTACAAAACACCAATAAATACAAATTAATTGATAGACTTTGAAAGAAAATAATAAAAGGTCCCTTCTTGTAAAACTCCTTCTTTTCCATCTGTGAAAGTACTCAGTTTTCATTATGCATCTCTCTCTATTCAGTTAGAAAGCTGACCTTTCTTATGTTCAGGGTCAAAGCAAGCTAATATCAGACCTAAAAACAGTTTCCTTATTTAATCTGGATTGGTTTTCCTTTTCTCTTACATGCATTCCCTTTGGAGTATAGTAACTTGCACAGTTTTGCTCAAGGTAGCTACACTAAAATACACCTTCATGTCCAGTGAGTTGATCAGTTTTCCTAAAAAAGCAGTTATCACCTTAACAGTTTTTTACCAGTTTGATATGCAGATCTTGGCAGGATTCTTTGGTATAATGACAAATTCAGTAGTAAACAGATATTTCCAATCTTTATGCAACAACTKAAATAAGCAGAATAATCACAAGTGGTGACTAAAATGTAGATGAACAAATTCTTTGGTTGCATAAACACAATTTCTACACCGTAACATTTCATATTTGGAGTTGTCTGTGTAGTTTCTTTTCATTTAGGTAGGCTATGCTTATGTCACAATAATACATTTATTTCCTGAAGTCAAGTTCGCTTATAAAAAAAAGCAGACTTATTGAAGTCAAATGCAATTTTCCTATAAATGCAGTGAAAGGAAACACAGAATCAATTCAAATCTAATTCCCTTTCATTTATAAATTTTGAAGTAAGGTTTCTTGTTCCCTTTAAAAAAAAAAAARTATTTTTCTTGTAGGCCTGAATGAAGCAGCTTAGCAAAACAGTAATACTGACAAACAGCATCTTACACCATTAGCTAAACATTACAATGAAGGCAGTGAACATTTACAGTATGAAACACTGAGATGGCATCAGCTGAAGAGAAGATTTATGTCAATCCAATTTCTTCAAGTACACTACGTGGGGTCTCTGCTTCCTAAGGAGGGAAAATTTGAGACAGGAGTAAATGAACACTGTTTCTATTGAGCTGTACATGAGTTAGYATGGAAGATGCTGAATTGAGAAAGCAAGCTGGAAAGATATGGAAACATGGAAGCACTGCATGGAAGGGCATGGAAGCACTGTTTGCAAACATGGTATTAGTTGCACTTTTCACAGAGCTGTTAGTTAGATTGGCGTGGTTCACAGGAATAGCTGGTAGATTTTATTGCCCTTAAGCATAATAAAAATCWAACAATTCAGATGTATCAGCAGGGGACAAATCACAACAGAGTAACAGAGATAGRAACTAGGGAGGGATGGGAAAGGATCTTGCAATGGAGTCAGTGAATTTTGTGGTGAATTGTTTCAAGGGTCTCAAAAATCTGTTCAGGAACAACACATAAAATAGGTGAATGAAACCACTGAAGCAACTAAGATACAGTATCCCTTAAGATCACTGTAAAAGAGTTTCAGTTTGTTTTGTTTTTTTGTTTTTTGTTTTTTTTTTTTATACAGTGATCCCATGCTTAATTCCTATAACCAGGTCAAGGTACCTTGGTRTGCCTGGTGTCAAACTGATCCCTTTCAAAGAGGGGGGAGTTTTTAGGACAGGAATTTTATTATTCCACCCCAGACAAAGTTTTAGGTTAATTCTAATCTTAGAAAGCTTTCATTAGATTCAGAGAAAGTTGTTTAATACCAAATTCCAAAGAATTAGCACCAGTTTTGTATTCATTACTTCCACAGCATCTGAAAAAAATGGTTTAAACTAGAAACACTGAGCTGAGCTTTTCCATCATTATTAACAATGCCATCGTAAATAAAAGGGGATACTGTGTCTGTATAGAAACAAAAGCTTTAGTATCAAGAGTATGAATAAACTTACTTTAGCATCCTAAAACAAGACATGTCATGCAGAAGAAAAAAAAAAAGGCAGATAACAGTTAAGGCAGCCAACCAATAATTTTTCAACGGCTTTGCAAATATTTATTAGAAAAATGTCAGGAAAATACAAATTAAAACACCTCAAGCCTTGCAAAGAATATCAGAACATTGTCTCTATCAACCTTGACTATGTGRCACAAAATGATCAAGTTTACTATCATCATTCAGCTCATGTATAAGGTGATTCAGCAGTGAAGGAACAAGCTATGACACTTTAAGGCAACTTCATTCACAAGTCAGCCAGAGCTTGGAACAGCCCCTCTCAGCATTTTGAGATGGCTTCTAAAATCCAGCAGCAACTAAAAACTGCAATAAAAAGGCAAGTTAAATCTGAAAGCAACATACTTGGTGTATTAAAGATGTAGTGTTGGCTTGGTTTTTTTCCCTCACTGATGCAATACTTAATAATCTCAGAATTGCAATGACCTTGACAAAGCCAGACAGGATGGCAGGATTAAAGATTTACATGTGCATTTTAATAAATCCCCAAAAGGAGGCACTGACTGAAGAAATGGCTATGTAGCATTTTTAGTATTACAATACTTTTTGTATTATATTCCCAGATTACTTTGTTGCATTCATTTTAGAAGGCACACACACTTCTAAATGAAGTGGCCTTCATTTAGAAGGCTRCTATCCACCAAGGCAAGGCATTTTACTCAAGAAATCTTACACTGTTAACAAGCTATGTCACCAAAACTCAAGAGCGTTCTACAAGAATACAATTTCTCAAGCATTTCAGGGTCTCCAAAATATTTGAAATAAATTCACTTTTCMATTTTAAATTTATTAGGCAGCAGTGGGCACTTAAAGAGTTACTCAGGAGTACAACAGGATATTTACAAAGTTACCTGWAAACAAAGCTCTTTATAGCCACGAAGAAATACAGAGCAGTGCTGCCACTAGTTTTAGAGCAGTTTAGTACTGTTGTTTTCACTGCCAATTCAAAGTTTGAGATGATTTTCAGCAGGCATATACTTAAACACMAGATTTCTTCAAGTAAATCAAGGCCATTGGCTACCCATTAAAAGCAGCCTTTTTCAAGGACATTAGCTACTTGTCCACAGATACAGCTCCCACAGACCTCAAACATATTTTAATTTTTTTTTATTACTAAAGCAGTAACCTTGAGACAGATGTGCCTTATGTGCTCATCAACAACATAATCTCAAGGAACACCTAAAGGCTAATGTCTTTTGCTGGAGGAATAACTTYATTAATTATTACTTTTAAGAAACAAATAGAATGAGTTATGTTTTGTTCACATTATTTGTTTTACTAAGTGTCAAACATTTTATCCAATTCTTATGTAAAACATGCTGCAGTGTTACATACTACCTGCAGCTCAGAATTACCCAAGGCAAACACAAATTTGAAACATCAGAACACAGATGAGGAAAAAAGTCATTCACATGAGACAAAAGTGCATGCAATACTTTATTTCAAACATGCCAGAAAAGCTAATTCATTACCTAGTCATTTAGAAGCAAGCAGCTGTATACAGATAACAAGAAAAACAGCATCTCATTACAGCTCAATGCACAGCATTTTAAGCCAACAGGCATGAAATAATGCAGGCTAAAGCAGCATTAACCAGACATCCAAACACATCGTTAATGGCTTACAGGAAAAAGGCAAACKTGGAAATGGAAAACCACTCCTAGGATCTTGTTTTCTAGGATTTCAGAATGCTGCAAATCCAATCAAAATCTTTTGTCTAATCCCCTACATCTCCCATTTTTATGTCAGTTTAACATTTGGAAGGTAGTGCATTACCACATATAGTACATGGAATTAGCTTGTTTGTGGTTTGTTTTAGTAACCACCTCCTTGATAATTCATGGACACAATTTTCAGAATCAACACTGGTTTTAGGTAACATGCCCCCTCACTCTGCCCACTTTTCAACTGAATGCACTTTTATTCACCCTCRTGGCAGTTCTCCAGTACACAAGGCAGCCTGCATTTAAAACTGGAAACACCAATTTAAAGAAGGCACATTGCACATATACTGTTAATGGACTTGGATATTTCCAACCCTAGCCATTAATGGTTGGGCTCAATAAGCTTAGAGGACTTTTCCAAACTTAATGATTCTATTATTCCATTATTCATTTGTACAGCAATGATATTGTTCTCTCTTTCAGTGGCAGTAACTGTTAAATTACTCACAAGAGCGTTCTGCACATTTAAATACAAATGTTTTAATTTCAGATTCACCCATCATTCTCTTTGACCTAATCAGTTCTGCCTTCCTGCTTTTTTTAAGGTCAGTCACACTATTGTGCCAGTCTTCAGAAAGGGATAGTGTTATTTGCACCTTTAATTAAGATGCATTTCATTYAGCATCATTAAATACTTGTGTGTAAACACATTTCACTTGATACTTCTCCTTYACTACTTTCTCTGTAAGTCTTAACTTCACCTACAGATTTTAAGCATAGGTTTAAATACCACCACAACCTATTTAAAAGATAAATGTGGGTTGAGTAATGTTACAGTATAGGTGTTGTGGTATATAGATGTTTAGCTCAGAAAATGCTACAGAACKTTTAAGCAAAAGACTTCAAGCTTACACACAATAAAAAGTTAAACCATATGCCAACAAGCACAAGTTTTGTTGAAATGAGACATGAAGAGACAACACTGTAAAACAGAGGGGGAAGAGGAAAGTACAACAGCAGAGAATGGTTGTGGCATTCTAYTAGATTCAGGATGACTGGATTCAGCAAGCTGATGATAATGTTCTGYCATGAGTAAGTCAGGTCTATCTCCTCTGAAATTCTGCATGCATGATGAATGAAGCCATTTAGTACACGGGTACATTAAAGTATTCATGGCGTGGCTACAAAAGAAATGTACATATTCTTATACATAATAGAAAGGTGGACAGATAAGCAAGAAAACAAAAATATCTCGCTATTGTATCTCTGACATTAAAAGGACATTTTGATACAGAAATACATCATTGTATTTTGACTACTCTAGATTTCCAGGGGGTGAGGGTAGTGGGGAGAATCATCATTTCACCCCTCCATATTTGTGCATGCTGTGTCCAACAACAGACAGAACAACTTCACATCATAAATACTTTATTACATAAGCTCACAGTTTTTTCTTAGCCAAAAAAAATTTGAAGCTCCAGAGATGGAGCACCCTATTATTTGTCTCTACATCAGACATCACCTGTTGGCTCCTGTCAGAGACAGGCAGTGGGCTAAGTGGCATCTGCCATCACCCACCACATCTGCTCTAATAAAACACACATTCAGAGGTACCAGGACATGGCTGTGAGTGCACCATGCCAGGGTAGTACACCAGTGCCATTACTGGTGACAAAAATTACATTTTGTGGAAAGAGGGTCTGTTCAGAAAAATTGAGGCCTCTGCTACGCCTTTTAAAGCAGGCAAAGTTTTCTTTGCTTTTGGATTATGCTGCTCAACTCAATACACTCTTGTATGATTGGCATGAATGTTAGTATTCAATTTGCTGAAAGATGARCTAGAAAGCAACACTCAATTTTAATAATGGAGTAACAGCAATTTAGGAGCATCAGCCCCATATATGCCGATTAAACKTTTTCTGGGATGAAAACACACAAAACTCAACTCTCAGTATTGTCAGTTTCTGTCTTTGATCCTGTACCAATTAAAATCTTCACTCTATTTTAGTATCCACTTCCCAGAATGACAGAAGTTTTAAAACAGAACTGAGAGAGTTCCATGGACTTCTAAAACTCTCTCCTCTGTGCCATCTCAGTTTATCTGCATGTCTAAGCTTGCATGATTTTAAATTCTATTCTCAAATTACAAAAAAAGCACAACAAAAATGTTCTAGAAGCTGTGCAGTTTTTATACTGTTTTTCAGTAATCTGAAGATCATGTCACAGTACCTTAAATTATTCTGACCAAGCTAACTCAAAATCCAGTAGTTCACAAAATAATAGCACCTATATAACTCTGTGACAGTTACAAATAAGTTATATGATGCATACTATAATTTTTAGAATCCAAAGAATTTGGTATATAATAAAAAATTACAGATGTGAATTTCAACACTTAGCACCTCTCACGTGGCCCAAGTAAAAAGCATCAGTCTACATTAAAAACAAAAGGCTGAGGCATATTCCAAACTGGAAGAGGCATTGCATTATGATAGTGTATGTTATTAGGGAGYAGGAGCTTTGACTAAAAAGGAAATACTAACATTCAAATTCCTGGAACCTCACAGACAAATATTCCCAGAAAGGTCCCTAGGGAAAAGTTCTGCTTTCCTACACTGGTGACTGTTCATGAAGACAACTGAAGAACAGGCATACTGTAATAATCTAAAATGCCCAATTTTTATCTGGGAATTATAAGCATACACAGGATTCCCCTCTTCCTGGAAAAAAAACTCATATTCCAGTGTTTACCATTTGAAATGTGGAGCCATCAAAGTTCGTGTCTTCACTGAAATGCCAGTCAAATCTCCTAACAGATTTCTCCTTAATTTTACATTAGCTCTCTGTACAGAGAGAAGAATGAGAGCAGCTCCTTTKCTGGCAGTCTTATGAAGCTGATTGCACACCACTGTTGTATTCAAGGATTATGTGTGTACACATTCTTAAGCACCCTCTTTGACCTGKAAACACTGACCATGTCCCCTTTTACATAACTGTACACATCAACAAATAAGGCCATGGAAATGCTCATTTCATGTACTTTCCCAGCTTGCACAGTCCCACACAGTCCTGGGGTATTCCCYACCTTGTTTGTATTTTCAGTGGTTTATACCTTGAGGAATTCACTGTCTTTGATAAAAAAATCATGGTACACAAAATCAGATGATTGATTCACATTACTGTTGTGCGATTAGTGCCTCATCGTCACAGAAACTTAAGAGTTCACTGACAAAGCAAGACAGATTGTCAGATAACAAAAGGAAGAAAGTGGTTATTCCACTTCTGGTGGCTTTTTAGTTTACAGAACATGTAAACACCACCTGCAACTAGACCAGCAATAAACTGACCTTGTAGAGGAGAAAYTAAAGGATTAAATGGAAGACAACAAAGTGGTAACACAGCAAYACTGAGAAGGAAAACAGTGGTGTTCCAGTGAAGCCTCTTTACCCCACCAGAGGTCCCACACAGAGGGCTTGGCACTGTGGGCAGCCTGACAACCAACCAATTCTGACAAATTGTTTGCCATCACAGAACTACAGCATCTCACAGGTTTCAACTATGACTGACTTTTTTTGTGTTCCCCACTACACTGTCTCCAGAGCAGTTGGCCTGCTAGACTAAACATCAGGAAAGACAATATGGGGAGGGGACAGTTGTCAAATCCTACTATCAATATTTACACTACCTTGCCTTCATTTGGTGGGAATGTGCAGACCTCAAGGACATGCTTCACAGGCTCAGGTGTTGTCTGAGAGAACAATCTAGATCTAATGAGTTTATAAATTAGTTCATCTAGAAGCTAGGGAAGAGGCAATGGTACCCTTACAGCACCACAGAAAGGCAAACTCACATGAAATACCACCTCTGAAAAATCAACACTTAAACCTTTGGATGTAAACCATTTATCTGACTTTAACACACAAGTCTTAGATCCTAGTATTGCCAGAAAAGTAATAGCTCTACAACACAATCTKCACATTGTGGAATTGCAATATTTTAAAGTTACTAGAATTAATATTTTTCAAAATGACATCTGTGTTTACAACTCATTTTAAAAACCTAGTAATACTCTTTGAAATTGTCAGCCTGAGTCACTGGAGAGGTTTTAAATTAGAAAAATGATAGAGTTGATCTGAGTAAACAGAACTATTTAGCCAGTCCAACCCAACTGACATTTTCTCAGCCAACACTGTCATGCCCCAAACTAATTAAAAATCATAACCAAAATAAAATTAGAAGGGACTTCAATTAATCCAGTCCCCCAAACAGCATACCTATAACTTTCCTGAGAGATATTTCATCCATTAAAAGCATCCAKTGATGCTTTTTTATAGTGCCCCAGCCAATCTCCTTAAATGCTACATTATCATCTCCACTGGAAAATTTGCCTAACATCTATCTTGGATTATTTTCTTCCTGCAATTTAAGGTATTTTTTTGTCTGTAGTGGACAAGAAAACTATGTTATTTCCTCAGGCAAGAAAGAGAAAAGAAATTGTTTAGTGTCTATGCCAAACTCTCTCAAGTTCAGCGTGTTGCAGGACTGCCATTTTACTGATGACATCTCATGGAAGACACAGACTTCAATACTTGGCAGGACGACTTCTTCAGGGAAAGTTTGCTTAAGTTATTATTTTAACTTCTTTTCTATCAAAACCAGCACAAAGCCTGTGAAGGCAAGCCAWGTTTAAACTGCACACAAAAATTACAACTTTTGGTAAAGACTTGGCTTTTTTCTTCACTGGCACACAACAAAACCCTATCTCGACCAACAGGCAAGATGTGGGTCCATGGAGTGTATGGAAGTTTGGGAAGAATTCTACAGAAGCAGGCTCTGGGAAAATCAAGAGCAGAGGATGAGGGTTTCTGTTTAGAAACATGAARTTTTTGCAATAGGAAGAGATTCACATTTAACAAGCACTTCCTTAGCAATGCTTCAAAAGCAATTACTTAACACTCTACTTCTGAATCGTTATTAGGAAATATTTCCAAAGAACGGCTGCTTTAGGAAATTGTTGCTGTTCACTTGCCTTTTCAAGGATTTCAAAACAGGAGAGTAACTGTTGCCCGATCTTTGGTTAGCTAACTGTTCAGAAACTTCTATTGGATAGATGGGTTTGGGTTGGAGGGGATATTTAGGTCATTTAGCTCCAACCCTTGTGGCATGGGCAGAGACACCTTCCAACAGGCCAGGTTGCCCATCTAGCCTGCCATGATACTTCCTACTAAGGTATTTTTATTACTAAATTGTATTTGTACTTTCAAAGAAGAGCCAAGTGTTTTCTCAGAGAACCTATAAACACTTACAAGGTCTTGAACATCTTTAAAGACAAGTATTAACTATAATGCTCTCACAAAGAAAAAGAACAAAAAMCTGCAAGCAAACAAATAAGAAGAATGCTTCATCAATGCCAACTCCTAGTCAAGATCTTGTCTGCAGCTTTCTGTGTAGAGAAAACAAACAMAAAAATCTTCAAGATCGATGCAAACCGGTCAACAGAAGTCTCAACTAGAGTATGAAACAGCAAGTTGTCCTGCAAATGTTATTCAGCAAAACATCCGAGCATATGCACAGACTTTGGCTGTAAAACATCACCTCAGCAGGGCAGAGCAGAGGGGTGTGACAGCAGTGGCCTGCCTGCCTCCCTCCCAAAAGCAGCACAAAGATCAGCTGGAGCTTTGTGTACKATAACCGGATAACAGTAGGTGCTTCCTGCCTCTTAGGCTGCTGCTCTGATCCGCCAGCTCAGAGGTGATAATCRCTCTGGGAGGCTCAGCTTCACATGTGCCAATCAGTTGCTACGCAGCGAGCCAGGAACAATTGGGAGCCCAGCCTTTGGCAGTAAGGATGGTTCTAAGAATCCATCAGAGGCTCCACCTCGCCACCACAAAAACACAAATGCTTTAAGCAGATATTATGGCTGAATACTTTGTATTGTGAAGTTAGAGCCAAAATTATTAAAAATCACTGAGTTCTCCATCAGATAATCTGACAGCCTATGTTTGGCAAATTGCCAAACATAAGGATTCAATAATGTTTTCTTCCAGCACTGCAGGTACAGGTCTGCATTGCTTATTCTCCTTTGCTAAAGGAAGCATTTCTTAAACTGCAGAGCTATTACCTTTGAAGGGATGACCAGAATATACTGCTGCAACAAGCCATGTCACTTCCAATATTATTCAGCTTCCATGGCAATGGCATTTAAGCATCCCCATTCTTTACTGGTCCTGCAGCACTTTGCATTCTCACAACTGTTTGGACAAATGTTTGCAGGCACAAGTTGTAAACATGGAAAAGCTGCTGACTACATGTTTTTTAAAAATGAGCAATTTGAATTGGATCCGTGTAAATGGATCTGAAATCCGGTTCCAGAATGGTCATATAGTTTTTGTGGCACAAAGGAAAGAGGAAAGAAAAGGACAGCTGAAAACTCTGAAAGTCTATACTGCTGCTGAAGCTCCTTGCTACACTCCTGTGACTCAGGCCAACAGCAGGGGTGCAGCATATGACAAGTAAATTAGAACCTACCTATGCAAGCTGACTTGGGGGTTCACAGCAGACACCGAATCAGGACAAGATGTCTGGAACACTGGCTTTTTAAAGCTCTTAGATACAGTGATTTTTTTAAAAAAATAGGATGCAATTTGAGCTGCCCTATGAGCTTTAGCAGAAGTCCTGGCTTGCCAAAAGCAGCTGCTTTTTACTTCCTATTTCAATGTCACTGCTTTCTTTCTCCTGGCACTTCTCTCATGCTAGCCCTGCATGAGCTCAAGGTTTGGCTAACAAGCTAGGAGCCCCAGAACCACAAAGCAAACAGATCACAACACAAAGGTGGGCAGTAGGAATCGATCTGGCTTTCTCAACAAGAGTCACTATCAGCATGAGTTTGCGTGATGAGCAAACTGTGTCCYGACTCAAGACAATGGCTTTACCACAGTAAAATGATTTCAGTAGAAAGAATTTCTACACAGTGCAATTTGAATGCATATAAAAATTTCATCTGGTTTTTCAATATTATGCAAGGCTTGCCATAAATTTCACCACATTCTCTATGGAACYGACCACTTCTGAATATGTGGCTTATGAAAATTGCTACATGGAACATGTAGTACTCAACACCCTAGAAGAAAATCTCTCTAAAACAGCCAACAAAAAAACCCAACTCATTCTGGGCTTGATTATGCCTCAAAGAGCAACAAAGATTAAAGTAATTTAAAGTTGTATAACCAATTAGTTAAGCATCAGGTTAATCCAAACACCAAAGCTATGAGTCAAACTCCTCCCCTTGCCCSAAGGCAACCTCCTTTACCCTCAGGAGAGCCTTCTTTAACCCAGATCTTCATCCCTATATCCAAGCTGCAGCTCCTTAATGCAGGCAAACTATTCCCCATCTCTTACCATGTGCAACCATCTATCTGTCCCTCTCCATTCAGCCCAGCAGCTGCCATTTCTATTTCTCCATATTCTGAGGAACCATGACAACCTTGCAAATTAGGGTCTGAACACAGCAACTATTCCTTCACTACTTCCAGGGAACAGTACAGGCCAAGAAGCAGCATTCCATGGGCATCAGACAATGCTAGTGTGTTTAATTTAATGGGGACAAAGCACATTTYTTTAACTAAAACTCTGCCCATACACAGAATTCACCCAGGGATATATTGTAGGCAAGGAAATTGGAGTCACACAGAATTATCTAASCCTGAGCTTGTAGATGCCAGAATTGGTCTTTGTAGCCATCTGAGACACAAACAAACAAAAAAAGATTAGGACTCCTAAGCTCTGTTCATAGCACAGGTCCCAAAYACTATAGGTAGCTTTTTAAAGTTCTAATCACAAGGGAAGTTTTAAAGGCACAGTTTCAATTCTAACCTCACCATGAGAATCACACTCTCTACATGAACTTGTTATCAYGAAAAGCATAAAAAAAMCARTAAAATTGGAGGAAAAATGTGGAAAGTATCAAGCTTGAACACTTAGATTTTTCTAACAGTTGTTTTAGAATATGCCCAAGCTTATAAAGAAATTGTTTTCAACAAATTACTTGTTGGCTGCCCTAATTCTTCAGGTCTAATATGCCAGCAGATTATTGGCTGCTCCCCTCTTCCCAACACAGATCAATAGCTGTATCATATACTAGGAGACTCTAAAATGGTAAAAATACCCATACAGAATTAAATTCAACTGTGAATTTGGTTTTGAACATGTTGCAAATACTTTTGCCTACTAAAATTATTTTCTTTTACCTGGAAACTAAATCCTGATATTTATAAAGCTGCATACAAAATGACATCTATTACCACAGTTCCACATTACAAAAGCTAATTTGTTTACTGAACTACTTGTTTATCATTATATCAAGTAAGCAGCAGACTAATTAAGTTTTCTCCAGCAAATAATTTTCATGTATATTTTAAACTTGCTTTATGCAAATTAAAATCTTACCTTTATTAGTAGGACTGCCACAACGTATTCCACTTATGCTTTGGACAAAAATATGTTGCAATGCACTATATATGCAAATAAGCTTTGTTCTGTCATGCAGCATCYGGCATTTTGATATACAGTCAATTGCAGCAGCACCCAGTCTTTTTAGGGCCCATTTTCTTTGCATAGCAGATGTAAACAGCTCATTTTCCAATAAATACATGTTTATATGGGCTGATTGTAAGTAAACAAAGCCAAACATCTGTTTAGTTATTAGCTTTGGTATCCATTTCTSTAACTTGCATTATCTCACTCAATTATCAACACCAAAGAAAGCCAGTAGAAATCAGACATTTCAAGTTGATGCGGTTAGTACATAAAAGGAAAATAAAAGGAAACACTCAAAGCACTSTCCAAAGACCATCATGCAAGTGTTGCAGAAAGTTAAGCCCATCACCCATTTTCTATTCACCCCTGCAAGGACTTAATTACACGTGCAGCACTCTTTGCATAGCACCCATTTAATCCATGCCACCAAAATGGTAAACTTGGTAGTTACCAATCATTTAGATGGGGTCAAAAGGGCTAATGCCTTAGATTGCTCTTAATCATAAGATATCCTCAGACAAACCTCCCCAGTCTTCATTCTGGCTCTACAAACAAAATCAAGTAGCAGTGAAAATGTAATATCAACTACTAAATTAAAAAAAAAAAAAAAAAAAAAGAAATTAAAAGCCCAACATTAATCCAGTCATGTACAGCTTATTTACATTTAAAATAAGACTTAAAATATTCTAAACAATATACAAAAGTAAACTCAGTTATTTCACTTAAATCTGCTTCAGCTATTGCTATTCTTCAGGTTAATACAATTTTAATAGGTTTTCCTGAAAATCCACTGTTAAGAAAGCAAATAGAAATACATCAGAAGAAAACATCTGTTCAAAGACTTCAAGTAGATGTATTAAAAAACAGTCAGAATTTTACTTTTCGTTTCTTAACCATATAAAGGATATTGGTACTTTAAAAGAGTTAAGTTGTAAAGAGTTCTTTAGAAATCTTCAGTTGTGCATGAAGGAATATTAATTCAAAGATTTTACTTTTTTAGAGACTTGAAAGATGTTGTTCATTATTGGAATGGATTGAGAGCATAATAGAATAGGATGACACCAAATTTACATATATTTCCTTCAGTGATTAACTGTCAGACAGTATTACTATTAATATTAAATAAAACTTGTTTCATGAAGAAAAGTAAGTTTCATTCAACCTGTCATCCTTKAAGTAAGTTAAACAATTTAATTCAAAATTCATGTTTATTAAGTCACCATTGTTACTTGCTGAGTAGTCACTTTCATGTCGTATTGCTTAGTGCAAAAAGTTCAACATTTTTACTTTAATCAATCCATCTGTTAATCAAACATACTAAGAATTCTCAGAGTTGTGAACAAGAGGTCTTCTCAGACTTTTTTTTTGCCTTTTAATATCAAAGTTTCAGCCTTTATAAAATTTAATATACACTTTTATTGTATCTAGATATACATCACCAGAACTACTACTGTTGCTAGACAGCTTGGCAACAAAAAATATAGCTTTTCCCTTTAAAAATAACTAAAAGCCCTAAAACACATACCAGCAATGTGCCCCAACATCTGTACAACACACAGAGAAAACCACAAAGAAATGAGAATCTAAAACCAAACACTACAGGATGCCTCCTGGGGACATTCATATTCTTTTCACCTAATATTCTCTGGCACTCTAAGACCATCTCACAGGCAGTGAAAATTCTAGGAAAGGTAGTAGCACTGCAACATAACACATCATCTCAGACAACAAGTAAAAATGGAATTTTCTCCTCACAGTCTCAAGATCCAAACAGTAACATTGCTCTTTTCAACATTCTGCCACATCCAGTGAACTTGTTATATTAAAATTCAGATTAATGTGAGCATTCAGAAAGAGCATCTGATTTTGAAGATAACATACTCCTTACTCTCAAGCAGCCTTCTGCAATTGTTCATTGAATTTACTATGTTAATTGGCAAGCAGC
Organism: Alauda arvensis; assembly: GCA_902810485.1. NCBI lineage: Eukaryota > Metazoa > Chordata > Aves > Passeriformes > Alaudidae > Alauda > Alauda arvensis. The sequence continues at coordinate 487,306 of CADDXX010000480.1, forward strand.
ACATGACTAAACCCCTGAAAACAGTGCTAAAATTCTCATTGCATCACCTGACACAGTGGTGCTATTGCTGAGGAYAGGAGAATGTCTCTGGAAAAGAATCTATCAGTTCAATGTACAGAATAAATACACCCTTGTTAGAATTATAAACTACAAAGAGTTCAGTGTATTGTTAATATACCCTCAACAGTTTACAATAATTGCTTGTATCAATAAATGCAAGTTCACAAGCACAGCATCTTGTACTTGATCTTGTGGAACTTGGTGAGACTTCTATGGGCCCAACTGAKCAGTATTGGAATTCACATCAGAGGGTACTGAATAGTTATGAGACAGCAGGAACTGCTTATGCTAATTTGTCTTATTTTTAATTGAAACTTTCTGATGTTTCAATTTGCAAAGCTTAATGAATGCGTATTTAAAACTTTTATGGACTCTTTCCTCAACTTGTTGAGTCTTAAGATCTTCTCATTTTGATTTCTTTGATGTAATAGAACATCACATCTTGCATGCCTACACACTTTAACAAAGAAACGACAACCCCAAAAAAATCAGACTGAGTATGGGAAGAGGTCAAAGCATGATATGCTAACTTCCTGGATACTCAATGCCACTTTTTCAAGAAGATATTTAAATCTGGAATTTAAATCCCCCATTACTACTTGGGAAAAAGAGATGAAGGTTCTACTATTCATTTTCTGGAATACTTCCTACTGCTTTGAACATGAGAGTATGATTGGCTAAGTATTTGCAGGAAAGCCTACTCCACAGTGCAAGGAGGACAGTTTAAAATTATCTATTAAAAAAAMCAGAAATATCAAGGTTTACAGAGCTGTTGGCTACAATTAAATTCTTTAGATGTTTGTTCCTAAGAGCTGCATGCAGCACTCCAGGTGGAGTCTCACCAGAGCAGGGTGGAAGGGCAGAATCYCCTCCCCYRACCTGCTGGGACACTGTTGCTGGCACAGCCCTGGRTASAAYYGGCTTTCTGGGCTGCAAACACACATTGCCAGGTCATGTCCAGCATCCACCAGCACCCCCAAGCTCTTCTCAGCTGCTCTTGTTCACCTGTTCACCCTCCAGCCTGTACAGATAGCAGGGATTGCCTTTGACCCAGGCATAGCATCTTGTACTTGATCTTGTGGAACTTGGTGAGACTTCTATGGGCCCACTTCAGCTTTGGGTCCCTCTGGATGGCATCYCATCCCCCATCAGTGTCAACTGCACCATTCAGCCTGGTGYCACCTGCACATTYATTGAGGGTGCACTCAATCCCTCTGTRTCATTRACRAAGACATTAGACAGCACTKGTSCCATTACTGACCCCTGAGGAACACCACTGAAATTCATTGGGACACCAAGCTATTGATCACCATCCTTTGGATGTAACTGCCCACCTATCAAACCCACTCCTCTTGAATTTAGAGAGAACAACATTATGGGGAACTGTCCAGATAAATGACATCTGTAGCCCTCCCCTGGCCCACTGATGTAGTTGCTCCATTACAGAAGGCCAACCCATAGAAGGGSTTTGGCAGGACTTGCCCTTGGTGGAGCCATGCTGGCTGTCCCAAATCACCTCCCTGTCCTTCACATGYCCTAGCACAGCTCCTAGGAGGATCTGTTCCATGATATTTCCAGGTATAGACAGCAGTCAGGATGACAGGTTGGTAGTTTCCAGAGTCCTCCTTTCTGCTCTTTTAAAAATGGGTACAAAGCTTGCCTCTTCCCAATCACCTGAGACTCCATCTGACTGCCATGAYTTTTTGAGTATCATGGAGAGTGGCAAACACTTTCATAACACTATAACCCCTTTCTTCTATAACTACATCTCCAGAGACTGAGTTCTGAAAGGCAATTTACAAAAGCATCAGCTACCAAAACACTACAACTTGWTCTTCTGTGAGTTGGGAGGGATTCCAAATCCGTAAAAATCATAGCTGTTTCCTAATCCCTAAACAATCTATCATTTCTCATGCACAATAACCCTCATAAGTCCCCATATATATCCATCTTCTAAAATGTAATTCTAGRTCTAAAATCTACCTGATACATGCCTTGAAACTGCAGTGACCAACTGACCAACAAAACTGACTGCCTGAAACTGAGATGSAAGTTGTATGTGAAGAGCAGACAGCAGTCAAGGCAGTTGGACCTCCATGATAATAAAGTCTCCATTATTCATTCTTGTTTCACATTCAGGGGAACACAGGTACAGCCAAGGCAAATAATGCCACTGCCAACTTAGGAAGGCAGTCTATTTCCACAGTCCATATTTAAGAAAGAACATTAGGTGAAGACTGAATTAATTGYATTCTTTGTGGTAAGTTTCTCAGGCAAATGGTAATAAAAAGGTGCTTACAAAGGCAGTTTCCTAAACCAGACAAAATCCCTCCTACTCCCACCCACTGGAGGCTTAAACATAACGATTTTCTTTTGCCAGTGTTAATGACAAAATGAAGGAGTTTTGGCATATCTCAAGAACAACCTAATACTATTATGCATACMCTCAAACCTATGGTTTCCAATAAGCACATTTCATCTCCAATAAGAAGATTCTCATGGCACRTGCAGGAAATTCACCAGAGTTTCATTCCCAAAGATGCTCATTCTAAAACCAAATGCTTAAATCTGTGCAGCAACCCTAAGCACCTAAGGCAAGTCAGCCAACATGAACACTGTCAGCACCCTTCTGAATATAGGATAAGGCAAGGGTTTGAAAGAGCAAAGAAAACAAGGTTAATTGATAGCTTATCTCTTATTCTTCATGCGGAAGGACTAGTTAATACTGCCTGAGGCCAAACTGCAACTGCCTAAGGAAAAAAAAAACGCACTCACTCACATAGCTTTTAGGTTTTTGATCATTACTGAAGTAGTAACACAAGCAAGTGCTGTTTGTGAACAGACTCATTGGCCTTTTTATTCAGATACCTCTTAAAAATATGTGTATTTTAAAATATTTAGATGTTCTGCAACCAAACACTAAAAGAATACACAAAAATCCTACAAAAGAATAGGTAGTGGACAAAATGGGGACAATTTCCAAAATACTTTTCTAAAATTTACACAGGATAATCCATAAAAACCATTTTCATTCATGGCCAATATTTAGGAGATTTTTCCTACTTCAAATGAAGACGAGCAAGTCTGTACAAATTTGCTTTAAAATATATACATGACTGCTTGGTTTAAATATTAGAATTATTAACTCCTTGATTTTAGCACAGTAAATGACCACAAACTTCCAAGCACCATACTGAATTTCTCAATAAATAAAAAAAAACAAACAAACAGAGAAATTAGACTTTTAAGATAAATAAATCAAATCCTCTCTTTTGTTTAGAACATGTATCATTGGTAGTTTCATGCCTTAAAAAACTCAAGTGTCATAAAATAATGCACAGRCTTCTCTTTTAGCTGTTCCACACATCATATGTATATATTTAATTCATGCAACAACACACTGCATCTCCCAATTTCTTTCAGTATAATTGAGTTGTTCACACAAGCAAAAACCACCTCTTCAGCAGTGCATGCTTTGTAATCACTAGTTAAGTATTAAAATCTCTCTAGCAAACAAGATAAAAAATGATCAGGGACATGTAACAGCATTCTTTTGAACAGAAGCATTTCTACAATAGAGTGACAAGGAAGAACAGAAGCACTGGAGTTAATTACCTTTAACTACCCTTCATCTGGGTACCACTGCCAGTATTGATGACTGACTGCTGATAAGTTATCAGGTGGTAACAAATATGGGGGAGGGGGTAGGGAATGAATACCTGAGCTAAGTACACTCCTGAAGGACTAACAAGAATGTGAAGGTGARAGGGGTTTTACAAGTTATTGTGTTTCAACCACACAAACWGTAGCAGCAGCTRCAGGACCTCACAGCRGCAAGAACTTCATGACAAACTGAASTATGYGCTCAGACATAGAAGTACATCCTGGAAAACTTCCACAGAAAATACAAGYAGGCAAGGCTTTTAACAACTCATTCACTACTCAGCAATTTGTGCCTTAGCRTATTTCCTCTTAACATTACATAAATAGTCACTTAATGTATCTGTAATGATTTTCTTTTGTGTAAGGATTCCACACACCTCTTCATCTTTAAGGTGCTTCATACACCAAGCATTATTAATTAATAATATTGTGTATTCAATTGATAATATTGTGTATTCAACTATATATGTGTGTACATATGTACATATACATACATATGTTTGGCAATATGAGTATTCAGGGCCAGATAAAAATCACTTTATTGCACATAATTAAAATCTGACATGGTCAAAAACAAATACATGACAACCCTGCTAGAAAAATGTTTYGCATTTGGAATCACACCATGTTTCAGCCTGACAGTTTTGAAGTATTCTGGGAAGCAGATATTAACTCAAAGTACCRAAGAATCTCCAAATGTGAGAAAGTYATTTTAACGACTCTCTTCAGCAAACCCAGCATTTACACGGGTTTAAAAAATAAAGGTGAACCATCCCTATTAAACCATATGTTCCACTGACTTGCACAAAAGACTGATGACTGCCCCTGCACACCAAAATTTTTTATTCCCATGTAGACATTTAAGGACCTTAACGGTSTTCATTTCAGTAAGAAAAGAAGCCAGACAAAATCAAATAAACCCAAAATAACCAGCATAGGATGGAGAAAAATGGAGAAATGAYATTAAGATTTCTATACCACGCAATCCCTTCACATCAAATGTTTAAAAAAAAAGTGGTAGGCATGCAATCCGTCATTCTTCAATGATAACAGCAAATAACAAAAGCATTCAAAGTGAAAAAACAATGTYCTTATACTTTATTCTTTATGTTTCTATGGCACTACTGTTACTGCTTTCTCGGCTTGGAAATGTTCCACAGCAAGTAGCCTACAGCAGAAAAGCAGGTCTAAGAACTAATTAGAACTATACCTGAGCGAGTCTCAAAGAAGAGAGTCTAGCTTCTGGATTTCAGCAATGCAATAGTAAAAAAGTGAACATGCATCAGGTATGACAAAAAAACTAATGGTTAAAAAAGAAAAAGAATGAATGAAAGACATGAATAACACTAAGTTAAATCAGCATTATCTACAGTTACCTAGGTATAAACACAAAACAGCCACTTGCATTTACTGGCAGAACACRAAGTCACAGTAGGTTACAACAGACACATGCCAAACCAAACGAAAAGAGCAGCTAACATCARACTATTCCACACTTAGGACAACTAGCTAAAACTACATGCTAAGCATGCTGAAAAATACCTTCTGGAAGCTTAGAGGAACAGGAGGTTTTTGAGTCACAGCCTACCATGCAGACAGTTTGGCCAGAGAAGCTGGATTTGCTTACCTCCTGTAAAAGATCTGCTTGTTCAATGGCTTTAAGAACATTTTTCTTGGAAGTCTCCTGAACTTCCCCTCCTAAAAGGAACTCATCCAGAATGAAATAGGCTTTTTCAAAATTGAAGATGATATCAAGTTCACATACCTAAAAAGAACACCAAGCATTAATGCAAAGTGGGAGGATACTCTCACTTCAGATGTACCTTGCCACAAAACCTAACTTGTTCACAGCTTCACCAAACTTCATCAAATCAACACATTAGCCTAAGGCTGTAACCTTGTAAGGACTGGGGCAACAATAAAAGTCACACCTTGGAGGAAAAGAAAAACCCATCATATTTTTTGCTTGAGTTAAAAACAGCTACARCAATCCCTGAAAATAGCTATCACTGTTAAAAAGGCTTCAATTCACAGCAGTCTGTAAGATACAGYTCTTCAAGATGCAAGAGAATATTCCCTGTAAAAGTTCTCTTGTTGCCTGCAGTGTGCAAAGGCAGCTCATGCAATCTTACTGAAAGATATGAAAACAAATAATCTCAAATATTTTGTTCAATCTATGTATTTCATAGTCAGAAGGACTATGAAGGAAGGCAGAAGGAGCAGCAGTTTCTCTAGGAGTGCTCATGTCCATTGCTGTAGCTGTTTGTGTTTGCTTTCTGGGTAAGTAAACACGTGTCTTTCCTTACCATTCCTGCCACTTCACAACCAACTGCCTCCTTTGGAAGCAGACGCAAGAAGCGCTCACACAAGAGCAGTGCCAGGGAGAAGAAAAGCTTCYTGCTAAGAGTAAGATTTTATCTGACCCAAAGTGAGACTACTATGAAATGAAACAAATACAGGCAATTAACACCAGATTAATAACAGTTCTTCTCCAAATCAATACTTTTAATTTTGTATTTTAATAGAGGCAACCATCAGTTCAGTTTGGCCAARCAAGCCACACAAAATGTATTAAATGCACCTTTTCAATTACTAGTTGATTATGCTCTTGTAGAACTGCTGTGGGTACAAAACAAAATGATAAAATATAAAGAAACTAACTCACACTTCCAAAATACTTGTCAAGAAGTTCTACATAGCGATGAATTATTTCCAGAGTTATTAGTTCATTGTCCTGATCTTCAATAGCACAGCAGAAATAGAGGCTTGCATATCTGTAATAACAATCCTGATGTTACCATGTGAGCACAAGCAAAATGAATGCACTCAAGCAGTACCACATTCTTAGCAGTCCTTCATACTCAAGTTCAGCATACTGGTACTCCAAATCACAACCAAGTCCTGCCAAAGAATGGCTGAAAGACCAGAAGACACACACATGTACAAGGGAGTTATATCTCTGAATCAAGCATGACTTCACTCTTTACCATCCTTTAGCTGACAGAACTAAAATAGCCAAAGGGGTGGTTGGAAAACTAAATATATTTGATTTTGTGGTATCATGGGAGAGTTCTGAGATACCTTCTCTTGTCTCTGTAACATCCGTACACCAGTGTATTACTAATCCAGTGTTAAACTTCCATCATGTAAGCTATACATAGGTATTAAAAACCATAGAAAATGCCTCAAGGAAAATAAATTGAATTAGCAATTAGGGTTTGGTCTTTATAGAGAATTTTAAAATTTCAAAAAACTCCAAAACCAAGACCAATGTAATCCACCCCAACTACTACAAAGTCAACAACTCAATCCCTACTAACTGTCCTGGCATCAGACTGATGAGAGGCCACAAAATAATTTCTAGCAATCCTCTTCTATCTTGGAAGGCAGGGAAGTCTTAACTTCAATATGACAGAGTTCCACTCTAACAAAAAAAGCATCCAATTCTACTGTCCTCTACCATACATTTGTTCAAGTCATGTTTAAAGAAAGCTGATAAAAAAACCAAAAACAAAGCAGAAATGAAAGCTGAAAACCCCATTTAGTCTTTTCTRACATGCCAAAACCATATGCCTTTCAGTCACACATGGCACAAACCAGATTTCAAGTACCACCTGTTCTAACTRCTAATTTACATGAACCAGAAACAGCTTTTGTTTGCCTCTTTAGAGGGGACAACTGGCCACATTAAGCACTCCYGAGTAGCCAGCCCTATTGAAAAAGAAGTCATTCAGATGTGAATGCCTAGTTTAAGGTGCATAGTTGTTTCCCACAGAGAGAAATCCATGCATCTTTTAAATGCTACACATGTTTTATCACCCGGGAGTTGTCAGACATTTGTGCCAGAAGTTCTGAAAAAACCCTGCTGTATTTTCAGCTATGCTGAAATTGTCTCCTAGACACCTATCCAGTACCATTTACGATCTGAAAACGTTCCCGCTTCTCCCACTTTGCTCCAAATCAAATTKCTATGGCTTCAACATGAAAGATTAATCAGAATAGCTTTTATACAWGGTTTTATACAAAATCTTCAAACTACTGTAAAACATTACTGCCTATCCTACCACAAAACATGATGGGGGAAGAGAGGAAGACACCTCCATTGAAGGACACCTTCATTCCCTCTCTCTTTCATCTCTCCACCACGGGAATTCATCAGCTCATCAGAAGTCCTGTCTGAGCACAGTTCTTTTGATTTTACATTGTTCTGTTTATGCCTTGCTAATTTTTCAAGGGCATTTACACTCATTGTAGCAGCTTGCAATATTCAATCTGTATAAGGAACCTAAACAATTTTAAAAAGTATTGGAAAGAAATATTMTAAAGAAAAAGCATGCTATCAAACCTACTGAGGAATGTGTAAGTCAGGCTCTATGTTATCATATTTCATTGTAGCAAAACGAGCATTGACACGTTATTTGACATTTACACTAATCACTAGCACTCAGGCCAAATCCATCTAAACAGAGCCTTTCATCACCTTCAGATGAGCAGCACTGATTATGATGAAGTGCAGTTGAACTGTTCCCTTACAGTGCTTAAACACAAGTTGAACACATACCAGCAGACCTTATCAAATCAAATCTGACTCAAATATTTTAAGTTTACCCACATGGGACAGTCCCACTCTGCACCCKTAGTACTTAAAGAGTCTCTCTTGATGCACAGAACTATTTTATGGAAAAAGAAGGGGAAGGGGAGAGATGGAGACCAACATAAAATAYTTTCTCAGAAAATGGTCTGCTCCCAGTGTCCTCATTTAAGAGAGAACATAACATACTTTCAAAAGACCRTATTTGGCAGCTAGCGAGTAGACTGCACATTCAAGCTCTGCCAACTGCAGTTCTGGAGAAGTAAGACCAAGAAACAAAAACTACCCAGTGGGTATCAACACAAAATGGAAGCCTGGGTATCTATTATTATATGCAGAGATTATTTTGGTRTTTATTTTTTAAGTAGCAACTGTGACTAATGGATCACTACTCCACAAAAGAACACAAATGCAGATTTCATAAGCCTGAATGGCAAATGGCAGAGGAGTATAAATAAGTCGGGCATGAGCATACTACAAAGGAATGCTTCAGATCCAAATTCTCAGAGGCATTATTTTAATTTTTCCCCCTGCAGTAAGGTCTTTAGGAAAAGATAAAAAGGGTTCTCTTACAATCCACAGCAGACGCTGGAAGTTTTGCCAAGTGTACAAGTTTACATGGACAGTATCCACACAAAGACAAGTCGATTACTCAGGCTCAAAAAGATCTCTGCTCTGCAGAAACAGCTTCTTCCTAATGAGGCTGACAGAAACCTTTCATATGCACCCAATGAAAAGGCAAACCCTGATAGAAAAGTACCTACCCAAAAGTAAATAAAGTGCAATCTGTAAGAAACATTCTGCCTTTTTTATTCTTATTGCAGTTCTGGTCTTTTTTTATCTCACTAAATATTATTAAAATAATCTTCTGACTCAACTCAGCTGCTTATGCTYATTTAGGAAAAYACTTTRTGATAAATATCCTCCACTTATCAGCAAGGGGACCAAAACCAGAGAGACCAAAAACTGCTTGGAYAAAATCACCTGAAAATGTAATACAGGATTAAAGAACAAAAAGGTAACACAGCAGGTATAAATACTTATGCTAATYCCTGCCTTCAGACAGATGGCCTCAGGATTTTTTTTTTTTTATAGGAAACAAATCCATGTATCTTCCCCTCAAGAGCTACAATATTTCAGCAGTGGGAAGTCTCAAAACAGGCAGGCAATGTYTCAGCAGAGTTCTCCTCTTCTGCTCTCCCAGCCAGGTTCAGTAACTCTGCAGAGAGATCARGTCACTGTGGGCAGAGCACAGCTTGCAAATCCTACCAGCTCAGTGATGTTYTCCTTCTAGATGAGAGAACACCTGCTTGAAGTCAACCCAGGAAGTTCCTCACCAAGTATGTCTGTCAGCATCCAAGTCACTATGCATGCAGATCCTAATTGCATAGGTTTAAAGCCTACAAAGTTTGGTATGAACAGAACTGAACTCCGAATGACAAGGAAGAGGCATACAAGCGCTTAATGAGCCCAAGAATCTGTGGTTTGCTGACAGCTGACCCAAAAGAAAATTGGGACCACTAATAAGCTGTGCTTGACTAAAATTTTTTCCTTGTCCCACAACTTTACACATTTCTTTAATAAAACATGAACTTCTGAGGTTTCAGGACAGAGTCTACCAAAGTGAAGCACTTTTCCAGTTTCTCATTTCAGCAAGAMTATAGCCCCCAGCAGTTTCAAAATGAACAAGAATTTAATACTGCTAATTCTCTAAGAAAAAGCTGTTGCTTCTTGATACTGAGATCCTCCTACCTAGTGCCACACAAACTAGAACCCTGTACAAAAAAGACCTGATCTAATTAAAATTACCAAGCCCAAGTATCTAATTCACTATAATCTTTGCATTTTRCCAGTTTTACAAAGCTACCTAATCAACACCAGAGTAATACTTTTAAGAGGTAYAACTGGCTGCTAAGTTATACATAAGGAAAAAGAGGGATCATGCCAAGCTGGGCACATCCCACTGGCCACACAGCTATACCTTCAGTTCACAATACTTTAAGAGGCACAATACCTGCACAATGGGCTCTTTCATTGCTTCTTTCAGTGCAAGGAGGGTAGAAAGAAAGTTTTAAAATATATTCTGTTCTAAGTCTTTAACATAACCTCCGATTATGGTTATGTTGTGCAAAAGTAAAAGACAACTGCCACATCAAGAGCAGCATGTAGTATGTAGCATGTATGGCAGTTTCRTAATATTGTATTCCAAATACAGGTCCAAACTGGCACATAAAAGAAAAGCCACAATCCTTAATCAAATAACTAATCAATAGTAACTAAGTCCCATTAATGCAGTTAACCAAATGCTAACAAAGTAAAATTTATATAAAATAAATTTTTCTCCGAGCTCTGATTTTGACTACACAATGAAAATAACTCATATTGCCAGAAGCTACAATAGTGAACAGAAGGCTTCAAAGAAAAAAAAAAATCACATCCTAAGTTTCTTCTTTAGCAAAATTAGAAATGTTAACATTTAACACACTTTTTCTGCCACGGGGGGAAAGCTGCATGAACTTCTACCCTATATGCTCCAAAATCCCTATATTACTTTTTAAATGACATAATGTGAAAAGCAACATCAGTTGTGTTTGTTAAGTTTCTAATCAGCTGTCTGCAGATGACACCCCCTCTATTTTCATAWAGTGTAATTGCTGTTGGCTTCCCATATTTAATTTTTTATTCTCCCAGCAGTCACTTCAAATCTCTATGCTTCTTGAAGTTAGAAGCTCACATCCTCTTTTTAATCTTGTGGTGTGTATCAGCCTGAAAAACTATCTTCCAAAGCAGCTACAGAATACATAYAAGCCAATTCACACACCATGACAAAAGCTGGACACCTTTCTGTCTGTGTTTTGTAGTGCTGAAGGAAAAAAACTTAAGAAGGCAATGACTAAGCCTATGTTGAAACCATTATAAATGCTACATGTATGAAACCAGAGGGAAATAAAAGCTACATCACTTAGATTTTAAAATTCATCTAAATGTATTTCCATGAAGATTCAGGAAACATCCTGTAACAATGAAATGCTAAAGAGCCAAGGAGGCTAATCAACATAGTCCAGCAGTCTTAATAAATGKTAAGTATCAAAAGGAAGCTAAAGCTACTGTCTCACCAACTTCTGCATTTGATTTCACTTTGTTCCTGCAAAAAGATAGGATGAGACCCTTGAATATACTTCTGATACTGCCAATCATTCTTTCAGCTGCAATATCTAGGCTAAATTCTCCTACATGTGAGCAATAAACACACTCTAAAAACAAAAACAGCACTTAAATTTCAACAATTCAACAATTCAAAAGACTCAAAATAGCAATAGGCACATACTTTTATAACTTATACTGAAAAACATTTGCACCAGCAGGTTCAGATCCTTCCCAGCAATAGATCAGACACGAACAAATCTTAGCAGAGATCCTCTAGAGATGCTCAAGAGGAACTGGGAGCACCTTCTGCCATTTCACAAGCCACAAAGTTCCTTCTGGTGCATTTCTCTTTTAGCCACAACCTTTTCAGCTACATAAAGTCACCCTTTACAAAGAAATCATACTAGTTGGTGCTTTAATTATGGTACAATAATGGGAACAAGTCCCACAAACCTAAGAGCTGTTAATGTTACCAGATAAAAACATTTAAGCTATCACCTCTTAAACCTAGTCCTTCTGGTGATATTTCAGTCAAAAAAAAAGTTGAGATGTTCATTACCTTGGTRCAAGCTCATCTTTAGCAGTTTCATAGGCTCTCTGTGCCAGACTGGTCTGCAGAGAGTGAAATAAGCTACTGCAGTCAGCTGTGCACACCAGCAGTCCAGCAGACTGCAGTATTTAGACCATTTTTAGCCAGACATAGACATCTCCCAGCAAATTTCTCCATTCTCCTTGACCACAGGACCCATAACACACCACTGAGATGCAACAACACCACAATGTTCAGCAACTCCAACAGTCCTACCCAAATTTCCAGCAGCTCCCCAGACACAAAAGGACATGGCAAKTAGTTGTTAACATCAACAAACAGGGAGTGAAAGCAGCTGTGTGGAATCATCCCCAGAACAGCTACTGCTGTTCTAGACTGGGTAAGGAAAGAAACAGACAGGCCTACTAATGCTTCATTTTTCTGATTTACTCCCATGAATGCCCAGCTGAAAAGGCACTTGCAGGCATTAACACACAAGGAAGAACAGCAAGTGTTTGAGCAAGCTTGTCTACATACATGTTCAAGGAGKTTTGTGAGGAAATCAAGAAATTGTGTATGCTGTCAGCACAGCCTCATGCATTGTTTCTCCTCTTTCCTCCTCATGCTGAAGAACTACATGCATTAGGCAGACCAGCAATACTCACATGAATGTCTTTACATAAGCCAATGKATATATGAGACCAGCACTTAAAACATCTCAACATATTTCATACTACCCATTTGTTATCCTGGAAAAGAGTTACAAACTCCTCATTTCTGGTCCAGTCCATTCTGACCTATCTACAGGGAATACAACAATATTTACTGTGGGGCTTGACCTACCCACCATCTCCATGAGGAAACAGGAATGCATAAACCTCAGGTTTACAGCTAACTCAGGAAGAGAGATAACTCAAGGCTTTGTAGCACCACCTTTAGCTGGAAGAGATGCAGCCTACCACATCAGGAGGAGGATTACAGTTATTTCCAGAGAAGAATTATGGCCACACCACTACACTGTGATACATTCTGAAGATAACACAAAGCTAAAAACTGCTTGCCAAATACTMCTAGAAAGGTTAGGGAAAAACTGAAAAATGAAATYATTGTAAAGAAAATTATACAGTACTTCCATCAAAAGAAAGCTAGCCATGATTTTTTCAATTATGAAAAATCCCATTTTGTACTTACAGAAAAAGAAAAAAGAAAAAAACAAAGCARAACAAACAAAAAAMCAACCAWCCAAAACAAGTACTTTGAAAAATTAATTCCTTATTTTTATGAGTTTTTAAAAGCAAGTTACATTTTCAGGTGATTTATAAAACCATTGCTTGAGATAAGTATTCATAAAATTTTTATCACTTATTAAATCTGAAATAAGTACAAATATGAAGCATGTATGTACTGTGTGAACCTAAACAAGAGTACCAAGAAGAACTGGCACTCCTTATGAAAACAGGAGGAAAGCTCATTTCTTCAGTACGTTTCTGAATGCATGAGTGATTTTCCACACATGAATGACTCCTGCTTGGTTATCAAATTAGATTCAAGGGAAAAGTCAGTCTTCCCTATAACCAGCAGAGGGAAGGAAAAATCCCCAACAAACCAAAAACAACCCTCATTATTTTCTTGCTACTTAATATACAGTTTGTAATGTATGGCAATTACAAGGTTAGTGAGACAGAACCACCTTTTGTAGACAATCTTCAGGTCTCTCCATTCCAGGAAGCTGCACATTTTCGGTTTGCGGGCTAAAACTGTCTGAACAAGTTCCCTTGTGATTTTCTTCTTTTCTTTGTCAGATAATGGGACATACCACTTCTGGAGTCTCAGTTTCCCCTGGCGACTAAAAAGCAACATAAACTGCATCTGTTGAATTGGAAGGGGGGAAAAAAAGAAAAGCATTAATCTCAGTCTCTGAGTTTCAAAAAGATCTGAGAAAAACCAAGCAGGAAGCAAGACGGACATCCAAAACCCTAACTACATTATATATTTCTATAGCGSTGGCAGATGTTACACAAGATTTGGTAGTAGCAATGATACAAAGGATTCTGCTGAACAAGGTCAGTCAAGCCAAAGGCAGAAAGAAAGCGCACGCAAGTTTCAGAAAGGGTTATCAGAACCATCGGCTGGCGAGTGGACGTACCCCAATTTCAGACCAGCCACATCCAGCACCGTGTGGTTTCATTTGCGTTTACTACCCAAAATGACAGAAAAGCAGCACAGCAGACTCTTCCAATACCCAACCTCATTTCCAATTCAGCGGATTAGAGCCTTACAGGAGCAATTTCCACTTAAAATCTTTCTGAAAAGCTTCGGAATAGTTTAAAAGACATCACATCTCCCAGCGGAGAGTCCCTAYGGCACAGAAAAGACCAGTCTTTTCCCACGTTACACAAAAGGAGAGATTAAGTGCTTTCCCTGCGGTCCTATGTTCCAGGTCTCGCTTCCTCTAAGGGAGTGATGTTGCAATTATATTTGAAGAGGAACTTGCCGGTCTGTGTTTTCCAGCAGCTGTAACATTAAATGAAACGGCTGGGGCTTTTTTCTTTTGCCTTTTTGCTCGAAGTTGTGTCGGGCTGGGGAAGTTTCCCAGGCARTAAGACAAACATGAAATACGATGCGAAAGCCCAGCCTGGTCCCGGGTGACAAGCGTGACCAGCGCCAGCCGCGACGAGCGGCGGCCGCGCCCGCAGCGGCTCCGCGGTGCCAGGGCGGGGGCAGAGCCCCGCAGCCCCCGCTGCCTCCCAACATCCCGCCTCGCCTCCCCGCCGGCCCCAGCACCGCCCCGGCTCCCCCCTCGCGGAGCGGGCGGCTCGGGAGGCGAGCCCGGCTCCGAGCGGCTGTGCTCACCGTGCCCGGGGGGATAGCGGAGCCGAGGCGGAGGAGAAGGAGGAACCCCTGCCCAGACCGGCACCCCCGGTGCTGCCGCCGCGGCCGCCGAGCGGGACTGAGGGAAGGGTCGGGAGGGGACGGGAGATGCCGCTGCCGCGAGCGCGCGCGCGCCTCAACGGCCGCCCCTCTCGGGCAGGTCAGGGGCGGGGCCGGGAGCGCGGGGGGCGGGGCCGGCAGGGAGGGGGCGGGGTCGGAGCGCCTCCGAACAAAACTTTATCAGCGGCCGCGGAGCGGGGACCGCAGCGAGCTCGGCCGTCACCCAATCGGAGAGCTCAGCGCGCGGGCGGGAGGGAGGAGCGACGCGGTTCTGGACCAATGGCAGGCAAGTAAAGGCGGAGCTGGTRTTGGCGGCAGGAGGGGCTGGAGCAAGGAGCGGCGAGGAGGGGTTKAGATGTCCTAATCCGCGTGGCCCGAATTGCGATAGGGCAACGGCCGGCGCGGCAACAGCCAACCAGGCGGCGCGGTGCGGATAGCGGTCCGCGATCAGCCAATGGGCTGGCGCGGCACGGAGCCGGGGAAATGACATCAGTCAATCAGGCGCCCGGAGACTGAGGCTCCTCCCCCGGCCCCGCCGGGCCCGAGTCAGGGGGGGTAAGGGAGGGGCGGCCGGGCTGCGCATGCGCCGCGCGGTGTTTGCTTCCAGCACGTGCGCGCCCGGGGGGCGGGGAGGGAGGGGGGCGGAGGCTGAGGGGGCGCGCGGCGGGCGGGTGCGGTGTCTGTGAGGGGACTGAGCCTATGAGGGGACTGCCCTTGTGAGGGGACTGAGCCTATGAGGGGACTGCGTCTGTGAAGGGATTGCCCTGAGAGGACCGAGCCTGGGAGGGGATTGTCCCTGCAAGGGGCAGTTTTTCCCCTAAAGTCACCTTGATTGCGAGCTGCAATTAGATTGGCARGACCAGCCGCTGACATGGACTTAGTGGTGTTGTGTTTCATTAATGCTTGGTTTTAAAATTATCATTCATGTGCATCTGCAGAGGCTTTGCGTGCTGAAACAGCTCGGTTTGGGGGGTTTGGTTGGTTGGCTGGTTTTGGTGGTGTTGTGGATTGGTTTGATGTCAAAATTCTAATGGAGGCTGAAAACGTATTAATTGAAAGAAACAGAGCGGTGTCTCTGCAAGCCGAAGTCGGAGCAGCATATTGTAAAAAAAAAAAATGTTGCAAACACCTAAAACTCTCAGCATGGTCGCTGCTCAGCACCACCCCCAGCACGGAATGAACAGCAAAGCTGCCCTGACAGCGCTGATCCGATAATGGTGTGACAGTGACCGACAGAATCCGGGAAAGGGTCGTGCTCCCAAAGCAGCTCTCCGTCAGGAGCAGCTCACAGCGCCTCGGGATGTGTCACGCTTTTATTACTTTATATTATTGACACTTTAAATAAGCGCCCATTCTTCTGGCTGCGAAACGGCTATGGCAGCAGAAACTGGGGCTGGAAATGCTTTTGTGTGAAAATGTGCATGGTCTGAAAGGAACGCCAATTTTCTGACGTTTCAAGGAATGCTATAGTCAATTGTACTTGAGGAAAACTGCAGATAGATTCCTGATTTTATGGAAGCGGTTATAATTGTAAGAGTGACATGGCATGAGTACAAGGAGGCGTATGTGAAACCAAGTTGAATGGATCAGGCAATTGCAGTATTAGAGGTGATGCAGAAAATGAGAGCTGCTGTTGTAGGGGCTTGTTCCTGTCACATTTAATGTTCGTTGAGCAGCTGTCCCGTTCTCATGTTAACCTGCCTTCATCAAGCACAGGAACAGTTGTGTATGGATCTGTTACCTCCGAGAGTCTGCCCTTACACCAGGGTGGGGTGTTACTTTGTCCTCAGCAGTTGCCAGACTTTGCATTTCTGCTTGTTTTCTGTGAGGGTATTCCATGGCTCAAAACCCCTGTTTTTCAGAAAACTTTAATAAGCAATCTCTTTCCTAATCAGCACTTCGCTCATCTTTGAATTCAGCATCATGCACATGGTGATTCTCTGAGTGCATGTACACTTCAGGGGCTTTGAGACTTTCTAAATCATAATTTAAACCACCAACCAACTTGTATTTCTCTTCATCTGTGCAACTTCTAGTTTATTAGCATCGTTATGGTAACGGGAGCTCCAAAATGAATTTCTGAAGGAGTTACACTAGACCTGTGTTATGATTTGTCACTTCCCAGCTCAGTGAAATATTGCTGCATATGGATCAAACCACTCATTTTGCAAACACATAGTTGGTTGAAATCAAACTACCCAGATGGTTCAAGAAATGTCTGTGTTTTGGTGGCATAATGTCTTGAAGCTTCAGGTTCTTTTTTTCTTTTTTCAATCCTGTATATTTTTTTTTGTTTTTTTGCCAGATTTTACTGCTCATTTACAGTGTATAATTTCACACAGTGATACAAGGGCAATTATTTCATTACTTTTCTCCTGTCTCTCTTTTACTTGGCTTTTACTTAGATTTCTTCAGACTGTAACCTAAAGTTTCTTCATTACATCTCCTGGGCAGTTTCAGGTGCTGTGATAAGGTGTGTGAGACCAGTAGTGGAAGCACTGGTGGAAACTCTAGCCAGGTCCAACTTGGGAGGAGCTTTCTGTCKTCCACCGCCTGTCCTTCCTTGTCATCCCTGTTTCAGACAGAGGATGCAATGTTCTCAAGCCTGCTGGGATTGCCACTCATACAATCATACCTTAACACATTTCTCTCAAAATGACCCTGCCTATTTTAAGCAATTTAAGGCATGATTCCATGCCAGTTTCAGATCACCTAAACACCAATTTCTCCCACCCTCTCCTTCCATTCCCACCTCTGTGTTCCCAGCTCTTTTCCTATGCTGCCACTTAACTGTATCTCACATTGCCAGCCAGGCTGGTTTTGGCTGTACAGGTGACTGAGGGAGTTGGCTTCAGGACTGAGCACCTGTGYTGGGGGACAGTGACACAGGTAATGMTGTCCYTTCTGTTCATGCTGTCTCTTTCAGGAACTTCAAAAGACTTGCTGTTCCCATTTTTTTTCAGTGTTACAATTTGCACTGAGTGTCCCTCTTAATACCAACTCCATCATTTGTTCCTGTATGAAATTATCCTGTCACTTATCCATTGAACTAGCAATGTACTGAACTAGCTCTAATTATCAAACTGATAAAGATATATATGATGCTTGTAACAATAATATGCCTTTGAGTATTCCGCAAACCCGTGACAGTGCAAATGCCAATGCAGTCTAATTTTAGACATTGACACAGTGAGTCTTCTRTTCATTAGCTTTTGTTCATTGTCTTGTACCCAGCTTGATGATAATACCCTGATGTATTTTTTTTTAGATGCTATGGTTGTAGAATCCTTTGTATTCCATTTTAGATGTAAGGCAAGTCTTYGGGGGATATGTTCATTGACCACAAGATATTTGGGGTCCTCAGCCCAGAGTTTGTTTTTTAACTTATTTCCAGCATGACTTGAGACACAGAAGAGAACTGCCTGGAGCTGAGGAGAGAGGCAGGAAGGAAGCTTACATCAAACAAGATTAAATTTGCTTGGGTTTGACTGATACGGTTTATGTCAATTTTGGTGGATTTGTTTTTTGTTTGCTTTTAGTTAATTAGACTATAATTGTTTTGTCCGGAATAGTGAGTCTTTATACAAAAATTAATAAGACCAACCTCCTGGCACTTGGCACTTCATGCATGTTGTTATTGCCAGATCTGAAGCTCAGAAAATAATTCTGTTGTGTTTTCACTCTCAGCCAAAATGATGGGTAACATGAACTTTATAACATGAACTATTAATTAATTCCAATGGAAAACATGCTTACTAAATTTTAGCAGCTTTTTTTTTTCTTCACACAGTATTTAGTAAAGAAGGGGTTTGCTYCTGCCTCCTTTTTGGCCATCTCAGCACCCTACAGGGGAGGGCAATATTCTTTAARAGTACATGCTATGTTTTTGCAGTCCTCTACTGAAGCAGGGCGTGGATGTGTAAGACTCATTTTACTSTAAATTCATCTTCTTGATGCTCAATACCAGGCTACATTTTCATTGACTGAATAACTGTGGAATCATTATGAAGGCAATAAGAACTGAGTTACTACCCTTAGAAGTGATTACCGCTGGATTTTTGCCTCTTAAGCCTCCCAACAGGATGTTACGTTACTATTTGCAATTCCTTTCCCTGATGTGCTGTCTGAGCATTGGCCAAGCTCTCAGTGCCTCTTTATGATTCATGCAGAACACTAATTCCAGTGAAACCAGTGAAAGTATAAATGAGACCACAAATGACAGTTTTCATTGCTATGCTCCTTTTTTTTTTTGGTTTGTTTTTTTTTCTTTTTTTCACAGAGCAGTCCCTCTTGATGAAATACTAGTACATGCAATCTAGTAGCCTAATTGCTAGGTGCTATTATATCATCAGATGAAGGCTGATATCCTTACTCCTCTGTCTTTTCTTTGTAGGGCTTACAGGTTTGCCTGTCTTCTTCCTTTAAACACAGTTTGTTTACAACAGACATGTATGGCTCTCAGGAACACAGATGTCAGGTCATATGTGTGACAGGCACAGCTCCAAAACGATCATCATGGAGGCTTACCCCTGAAGCTGAATTTTCAGAACTGAAGGAATAGTTTAAAGCTGAAGTGTGCAGTCTGGTTATGAGAATTACYGTCTAATTACCATGCCTTACACGTGTCCTTTGTGTTGGAAAATAAAAACATGCATTTGAAAGTATCTAGATGTGCAGAAGTGAGGCAAGGTGGTATGGTAGGTGGCAGTCAGTGAGGGCTTCCTCTTGGCTGCCGTATTTATTAGCCTCAGCCTGGTGCAGGGCACAGGAGCCATTTTAATAGGGCACACACAAACCAGCTGTCAGCATTGGCTGTGCTGGGCTAATGAGCAGATTTCTCTCTTTCTTAGGTCACGTTCTTATCTTTTGCTTGTCCCTGTTTATATTGGAGTAGTGCTCAGAGGCCCCAGAAGTGAAGAAAATAACTGCACTGCAGAYGTTAATGAAGTTGTTATGACTGCTGATGCTTCTTCCAGCTCCACTGCTACAAACTCTGCCATAGTGCAGCAAAGAACTGAACAGTTTCTGAATGAAGTGTGTGAGGAAACCTGAATTTTTAGCCTCACAAGGAAGCGGCTGGGGGGAATGGAGAGAGGAAAGGAGGGGGGCTGGGATTTCTGAGACTGCATCAATACTTTAAAGAGTTGTTCAATACCGCATCTCACGTATATCTCGCTCATCCTTTGGCAATCCTAAGAAAGCAGTTGCTGCCACTGCTGTTTCTGAAGTGGCTGRTGCTGCAGGTTAACGTGCGTGCTTTATCCATCCCCTCACGAAAGAGTATCTGGACAGGCTTGTGCAGAACCACTCAGTATTTCCCAGAATGAAGACTTTTTTTTAATATACTGGGGCATGACTTTGGATAGGACAGCTGGGAATTCTGACACATTAAAAGGAAGACACTGCAGCAGATTATCCCAARGCCTTATTTAGGTATCTATGTCCACTTCTGTCCTTGCTTTGAGACAGGCCCAGCTGGTGATCCTGTAAGGCCTCTTGATYGGTGTGAGACTGATCTAACATACCTTAGGAGGTACTGCCTTTTGCACCAAGGAGATAATCCAATTTCCAACTTCTGACTTTGCTGGATTGGCACATTGCTCTGTGTAGCCAGCAGATATGGACTTCCACAGCAAGTGTCTTAATTTTCAACACAYAGAAACTTTTCATGAAAACCTGGAAACTGTTCTGACTGAGATGGCAACCTGAAACCAGAATTTTTCATGTTGTAATCAAATTCATTAATCTCCCAAACTTCCACATTGATTCTACAGTATTACACTAAGKTTTCATTTCAAATCATTCTGGAAGACTCTGTATAGCTTCCTCTGTTGTTTTAAAGAAAATATAACTGCATGTTCTGCCACGACCATAAAGGGATCACACAATATGTAAGGTCRTCATTTACTGCCATTTTTTTCTTTGACTGAAGTGTTTTAAGATGATGGAACTGGGACAGTCAAGGTCTGTAATCCATTTACTGTCTAGTTTTAATGGCTCAAGAAGAATTTAAATGATGAATGGATGTTGTGCTGGCTGTGTCCACCTGTGACATTTTTATCCATGTGAATTCTTGTTCAAGCTGCCTAGACCACCTCTATTGCCATGGCTTTGTGAAGCCAATCTCTGCAGTGYAACCCTCAGCCTTCCACAAAGCTGCAGAACAGCAGTGATAGCAAACATCTCTGCCAGGAGGATATGTGCATCATTTACCTGGGAACTTGAGGTTTTGACAGATTTTGAAGAAGTACAGTGTATATGGAATGAGTGTGATAAAGCTCAGCATAGTGTCTCATGGAGTGGGMATGTGATTTTATAATCACTGTCACAAAATCTCTGTAGACTGTTGACTGCTTCTTTTTATGCTTTCACATCCACATACTGGGAAATACCAAAATGTATGTATTTAACAGGTCTGGCCAAATCATGTGTATGATCACACAGAGAATAAAGATGCTGTCTGTTATTCCTCATTGTGCCTCTGGGTTTCTTGGTTGGCAAGTGAACTGGTTTTGAACTTGTTTTTTATATTCTCTWGGAGGGAGTGGTGTTTGGGATATTTCGCCTCACATTTTGTTTCATTCTTCACAAATCAATGAATTCCATGAATGTGTGTTRCCTTTGTGTATTTTTTGGCCCTGGACTTGTTCTTTGTCTTGCTTGATGCCTTATCTTTAGGTCAGTTTGTTCTTCCTCTCTAACAGTTTAACACATCCAWCTTCTTCTTCTGGTACATTCACACACAGACACTTCCACTCTCACTCTGTTAATGCCAATCTTAATCTTTTTTTCAAATCACTGTAAAAGAAACAAGTAGCTCCTCCTACCTCCCTGAACACTTTGTTCAAGTGCAAGCCTCGCTTTTTATTTAATCAGGATTTATTTAATACAACAGGATATCAAATACACTTAGAAGACTGTCCCAGTAAGAAAGGACCCCATTTACTCTCTGACGTTAGGATTCTGTGCTATTCCAGAGGGTCATTAGTGGAACAGAGCCAAAAGGACATTCAATTATTTGCTCAAGTCTGAAAGGCCAGAGTTTCACAAGTACAGAGTATGCTATTAACAAGGATGAATCTTTTGGCAGTGTATTCTTTCTACTGCAAAACACTTGCTGTGTGGAACCCAAGACCCTTATTACAAATTCATGAATGATTTTAATGCATCCTGGCAGCTTTCAGAAGCATTGCAATCATGTGGAAGTAAGAAAAGAAATAAAAAGATCACTGGTTTGTGCAAAATAATACAGCTATGCTCATATTTGATCTAGTTTTCTAGTGGAAAAGGAATAATTGAACTTTTTTTAAAAAAAATTAGAAGATATTTCTAATGCATTACATCCCACCAGTTGATTTAGAAGTCTTGTTCACATAAGAGATAACTCAATGTAGATCATCAATAAAGATAAAAGTTGTCTAAAAAGAGCACAGTCCTTGTTGTGTTGGAGAAGTTGTAAAATCATGTTGTAAACCTTAACTACCCCTTGCCAGAAAGTAATACTGTAAAAGAAGAAGCTAGCTTTCAAGAAATCCTTTCATTTCTTCATAATATTTTAAACACTCTCCCCAAATTTTGGGTTTTGCTTAGAGCACTTTCAGCTTGGAGGCAGTTTTTGTTGCAGAGACAAAGGTGTCAGAAAGGAAAGTGGATCTGAGCATGAGCGGCATTTGTTTCCTTGGGGCAGTCTGGTGCAAAATGATAGTGACAGTCAACAAGTAACATTTATTGTGGTAGATGCTTGAAGAAGTATCCAATAGCTTATTTCTAGGACAGTTTTCAGAGTAACATTTTTTCCATTAAGCATCTGTTATGGAAACAAAAGAGATATTATATGACCACCAGCCAGAGAGGAAGCATTGAATAGGATGCATTGAAATGAGAAGTGTTGTGTAAAACACAGTCAACCCTGATGTAAGGCCAAAACTAAAGATTCAGACTTTAAAAATTCCATCTCCTATTTCTRTAGAGCCAAACACAGCTGAGCTTTGGATAGGGCTTCTAAATGCTTTAAAATCTCTTCCTTCTKTAAGGAGATCCAGTTTGTCCCACTTGCTCACATTTGCAGAATAAATGGATGTAAAGAAAGCTTAAAATTAATCTCTCTAACCAGTCTTCCATGAAGAATTCAAAGTTTAACAGTTKGCTTTGACACTGATAAATAATATCAATAATAATCATCATCATCTTCAGAATTATGCATCTTCCCTCTCCATTCAGTCACGAGTAATTTGCATGGAGGGGTACCAAAGAAAACTGTAGTGAAATCACCCCCAGGGAGCTAAACAGTCTGAAAAAATTAGGCCTGTGCATAAATTATGGGTAAATTTTAAAGGGTTCCTTGGACAAGAGACCCATGCCTGAAACAGAGCAACAAGGCAGGAAATATTTAGGTTGGTTTATATTTATTTACAAATGTTTGTAGCAGATGGTTACCAACATTTCATCAGTGTGGCTGCTAAAGCAACTTAAAAGCTGTAACAAACAGCCCAATTTATGTAGCAGCTCGCCTGCTTCAGCCCACTCTCACTTGTGTTACCCAGAATGGCTCCCATTACAATTCATCACAGCTAAGTAGCTGAAAAGAAATAGTGCAAAAGTAGCTGAAAAAGAAATAGTGCAAAAGCATGAAAGCAGCATGTTTGTCCAAAGCYAGAGATCAGTGGTTTCCCCATCACAGATGTCTGCTTTGAGAGATACTTCTGTGCACAACAGTTTTCAGATTTCTCACTCTCCTRTGTACTCAGTGTTCCTGGGTTATTACAGCTTGTAGAGACTACAGATGCAGACACTACCTTAGGTGCTAGTTAGGTATAATTTACCTTACCACTTTCTTTGTAAGAGAGCACATTTAGCAGATGAACTAAGCTGGTCTGCTCTTTCCCCACATCACCCTCATTTTCATACAACAGCCGAGGTGGCTTGGATGAGGTGATGGCTGACAGGTGAAGGTGGCTACTCAAATAGGTGTCTGTATATTGGTTAAAAAACTGTCTGAAGAAAAGAGATGGAAATAAGGGTCTCAGTTTAATTTAATAATAAAATAAGAATATTCCATTTAGAATTATCATATAGAATATACAGTTTTGTATACTTCTTAACAAAACAGAGAGCTGGGCTGCTCTCTGTTAGATACGTTATTTGTTCACAATCAAGAATARAGATTATCTCTTCATAGGCAGCTGGATGAAACTACTTGTGACGCCAGTGTAGGTAGAAGAAAACATCAATTTTATCACCATAAAAAGGATGGGCAGTAGGAGTAAACAGCCATTTTAAAATGGAAACAGGAATGTTTGCTTTGTAAACACTTATTGTGAAGCTGATTTCCTGTTTCTTTTCTAGAAAGTGGTAAGGAAAAGGGTAGTCTCTGGTTAAGGAGAATGYCACTGCAGATGGCTCAGAGTAGAGTGTGCCACCGTAATTTCACTGTCTGACTTGGCCTCAGGGGCTGCCTGGTGCCAGAAACCCATGCTCAGCAAGAGCTCAAAGTGTGTGCACACATCGGTGTCTGAGAAAGTCTTATTGGCTGCACAGTTGCACTCRTTTGTTCCTTSCTGGGARAATTTTATCTACAGYGACARTGTGCAACATYGTACAAACCAGGTGGAGTCTGGTCKGGAAATGGTTGAAGTTTATGCTGATTTAATTGATTAGGTTGAAATTACTAAGATGCTGAGAATAAAAGGGTTTTTTCCTTTTCTGTCTTTCATTTATGTGTGCTCAAAACAACTTTCATGGGAAAATCTCCTAAATTAGGAGTGATGTGCTTTAGAATATTCTTTCTGTGTGACTTGGCAMATTCCACAGTAAGTTTCATTTAAGRCCAAGGTGTGCATGTTTAGATCTGAYGCTTGCCCACTGTGCCCACTGCACATTTTGCTGAGATCCCCCTCAGAGATGAGGAGCTCTGAGCTTACMCATTAGCCCAACGTGGGAACATTTCCATGTCACAGCGTGACTGATGCTCCCATTGACTCGTTATTGCTGTACCCATTCGTGTGTACTGGGGCATTGAGCCAGCAGCTCTCTGTGTGCCAGGACCTGCCATTGTGCCACCCATGGGAGCCCTGGCGTGCCTGGGAATGACAGGCTTTTGGGTCAGGGATGCAGGATTACTGACACTGGCTTGCCTGAACCCTCACTGCAGATCCACCCAGTCCTAGAAACAGACAGGCRCTTCATTACTTTTGGGTCTTAAAGCAGCTCCAGACTGAAATTGCCAGACTGAGGAGGGGATGATGGATGTGTGCAGGCTGAAAACTGGCTSGGAGCCCTGAATTACTCTCCAGTGTAGACATTGGCACTTTGGAGACCTTGGCAGCATCTCCACTTACCTTCTACMGAGTGCTGAATCATCCTGCTCAGCTGGGATGAGCAGCACCTGGCCAGGGGAGGGATGCCAGGGATGCCACTGTGCTGAGGGGCTGTGCCAGGCTGGGGCTCAGGGTGAGCTTTGAGGTTCAGGGTGAATTTTGGGGTTTGGGACACTCTTGGTTCCCGTATGGGAGCATAGACACTCTCCCACCCATGCAGGGCAGCTGTGTCCAGAACCAGACAGAGCCAGACATGCAGGGTCCATGTCAGAAAAAGGCAGGTTCACCAGACACCAGGCAGGCAGACTTATGTGGTTGCCCTTTTCTCCCTTTGCTGCACAGTGGAGCCCGTGCCTTGCCTTGGGAAGCAGAAACTGTAGGCCCTGCTGCTGGTGGATGCAGCCAGTGCTGTTGTTAGACTTGTCTTAGAATTTCCTGGTAATGACAAATTTAAAATAGWTCAGATTACATTTTCATTAGTGTTGCCACTTCTGGAGAGAGAGGAATGCCGAGTGGTGATCATTATTATTGCTTTAACAGATTGTGTCTGTGCRTGGCTGCCACCTGCCACTCTCAGCACTGTGCTTTAAAGAGAGCCCTGGATTTAAATCCTAGTGGTGACCTTGTTATCTGTTCCATGTTTTCAAAGCCCACAGAAACCTGGACCCAAATAATGGAATTAAGAAATAATTACAAAAGAGGTTTGCCTAATGGTTTGGTTTCTAGGTCTTTATAATCCATACAGGCAATTTTTCATTTTTATTTTCACAGTAGGCTAAGATTTTAGTTACAGGAAGAAGGGAAGGAAGGGGAGAAGAGGAGAGGAAAGGATAGAAGAAATGAAGAAAAGGGTGGAAGAAAGGGAAGAAGATGAAAAAGGAAGGGAGAAAGGGAAGAATAGCAAGTAAGAAAAAGAAGAAAAATAATTTCTATAGAAAAATGGCAGGAACTGTACTTTTTAGAAAAGTAAGTGGTAAAATAAGTTTCTCATAAAACCAGAAACAATAGTTCTTTTAAAACGTGGCYTGCTGAACAAATATGAAAGGCAAAGTAAATGAATATATGTTATCTAGCAAATTATGGGCATTAACAGGGTTGTAGAGACGCCCCATTCTCTCCTCATCAATTCTGTGGCTTGAATTAGTGAACTTGAGATCTCTTGTCCCCGCATTATTCATGATTCTTGGGACTCACAGCAGTCTAGGTAATGGGTCACCTTGTTGTTGAATTTAATTTATTTTATTTTATGAAATGAGATGAAATGAAATGAAATGAAATGAAATGAAATGAGAGCTGGGAATTCAGATTTTTACACTCAAGTCCTACCTTTACTTTCTTGGCTATTGAATATGCAGATGCAGAAGGGCAGAGTAATTTGGGATCTCTGGTTTCACTAGCTGGCTGAGGGTCACAGATGTGATATCAGAAGTGGAGTGGGGGGCTCCAGGAATAATTGTTTGGGTGATGGTATGAAAGTACACAATGATTTGGGGGAAAAGACAGTGATCTGATCTTTGTCTGGATTCCCAACTTCCCCAAGACTTATCCAGGCAGTCATCTGGTTCAGGATGAATTATATCATAGATTCTTTGGAAAATGTGGCTTTGAGTCCTTATGCTGTATAAATCCCTACACTCAGCAATTTAATAGGGATTGGTCCAAATTTGAACCAACRGCAAGTTTGGCCATGTCTTTAATTTATAATCCAAAATCTTTATCACAAATCTGGAGAAAATTACTCCAAACTTTGATCCTCAACWGTGGGAACTGTTATCATGTAAATGCAAACTGTGGATTGGCTGTGGTCAGAGGTTTGTGATATGCATTGCTTCCATTTTTAATATGTGTAGAAAGAATGGATTTTGTAGTTGAAAGCCTGATAATTCTGTTATCCTTGCTCAGTTTTTTAGCACCAYCTGTTCTTCAAATTGGAAATTCCTGACAAATCATATGAGCAAAAGCTTACTTTATTTCTCCATGCAGTAGGCGAACATTAGAATTACCAAAATCTGATTGGGCAAAGAAATATGTTTATAAAATGATTGGTTTAAGTCTTTGTTGTCTGAGAAAATGACTTTTTAATGTACTGGCAGCTGTCTCCCTCTGGCATATTTTCAATTTAACAGTTTATGTTAGAGCCAGATCATTTGTTTCATAACTGTCTGTAGCGTAACAAACAGCACTTTAAAATCTTCCATCAGCCCACACACCATAGAAATGTTATCTGTCCCAATTGGGATACTTCTCCAATCACTGTTTTCTTAATTGTGCCTGAAAAATGCTTAAGTAATATGGTCATATGATAATCCTCTTTTAATGTCCACAGAGTTATCTGAAACATTTGGATGTTTTTATTAGGTCACTTTAATTAAGGAAGCTACCCAGCATATTAATGCAGAGTAAATAAATAAATTTATTTGCTAAAGTAGCTCTATAATRCTTATTTAAATCCTACCTAGAAAAAAAAATAGTGTTGTTTTCTGGTCCCTAGACCTTCCAAAACCTAGTGTGTTAGGCACTGTGCAAATWCAATCTGGATGCTTACAGGCTAAATCAGGGTTTCAATGAAATATCTTCATACTTTGCTTTCAGATACAAGAGCTCTGGGCTTCATAGTCTCCTTCTTTCTTTTGTATCCAGTGGTGTTCAGCAGACTCAGGCTGTTTTTGTGAGTGCAGAAGTCTGCACAGAGTTAACAGTCCATGCTGAGATGTCCATCCCTTAGGCATCATACAGGACATCCTCACCRCCACTTTGGTGCAACACCTGCACCTTGGATTGAAARCTGCATTCTGAGCACTGAAATGAAGTCATAGGAATGGCAGTTGGAAGTGAAACAGAGAGAAGCTCTCTTCCATCTAAAGTGGTCTTTTAACATCATTTTATCTCCTTAACTGTATGTTGTGGACATGGCAAAGCAGTCTCAGCATTGGATTAATATTTCTGTTATTGGCAGTGTGGTGCTCCCTTTCCCTGTTCTGTGGGGAAAAGGGAAGATTATAGGCCAATTGATCTGTAGTACAGTCTGATGCCACCAATACTCAATTGATAGGGGTTCCTTACATCCTTTTGAAGAGATGTTACTGATTTTAATAATTGATCAGATCCACTCATTGTGGAACCAGAGCAATCCTCAAGCACCTTAAGGCTTAAAGATGTTCTTTGATCATAACAATACCATTTGTACCATCTCCTAAATCCCATTCTTCTAATAAATTTTGCAGCCAAGTTAGGAAGGATCTACTGTAAGGAGAAAATGTTCTTGCTAACCACACAGTAAATGTTGCCAGTCTCAGGAATATTTCTGAGATGCGTCTGTGTCCATGATCTGTCCCCAGAYTGTACACATTTGGAACTGAAACACTTCTTCTGTGTCACAATAACGTGCTTATGGACCATGTAAAAACATAACAAATATTAAAATCTTAGCAAGTCTTGTACCACAAATGAATAGATGCATAAGGAGAGGAAAATACAAGCTCTCTCTAGGAAGAAGTGCCTGGATAAAACACCTATAAAGGAAAATGTATCTGGAGTGTGGCTTTTTTAAGTGAGAAGCTGAAGCCCCATTAAATAAGTATATGTTAACATGCTGCTGCTTTGGGCAGGAAAGGTGCTCCTCT
>CADDXX010000480.1:516784-581163 GCA_902810485.1 Alauda arvensis
TGTGATGTGTCTTTTAGAACATAGACTCATATTGTTGAATGTCTGGGAAAACATCCCATGTGAGCTAGTTGAACTGAAGTTGCACCTGTATTTACCTGCAGATACATTGCAGCTCTCATTGGAACATTCTGTCAGTGGGAACCAGAGTGGAGGGGAGACGCCAGTTCATCATTGGTGCTTGCTCTAGTTCAGGCACCAGAACTCCAGTRTGCTCCCAGATTTGGTAACAGATGTGGAAGCAGGGATAATCTTCAGAGCTGAAAAGTTTTATTGTGAAGTCCCAGTTCTCACGTGTTAGTAAATGGAGGAGCTGCTGGTAAGACCATGTGCAGAGATCTCAAATCTGGCTCATTTTTGCTTCCTCTCTGRCTTGGGGAGCTCAGACTCATGGTGTGTAGGTAAAGCAGCCATGTCTACCTGAGCAAGATTCAGTTCTGGGGAGCTCTGCCAGCATAGTGCCATTCAGTGTGGGCTTTTCTCCCAYACTGTGTCAGGGGTTTGGTGCAGCACAAGATGGAACATAACTCTCCTGGATGAAAGCAATGCTGAGGAGAARGCTGAAATTAGGCCACAGTATAGAAACAAAAATATTAATAATTCTGAATACAATTTTCATAGTTAATAAAAAACCCCCTTTGATTCAGTATTCTAAATTGTGGAAGCTCTTGCAAGATGCTCTCAGCTCTGAAGTGTGTCCTAAACTATTTTTCATCTATTCAGATGGCAGTGGAGTGTCAAGAATATCACATTCTGTGTGTGCAGATGTRTAATAGCATTCATGAGCTTCTGTGATGACACAGGTTTTGTTGGAGCTCTCTGAGTATAACAGATCTCAAATAAGTGATTGTTCTGAGTAAATTTTCTACGCTATTGTTTTCTCACTGCAAACAGAACAGATCCATTTTTAAACAGGCTGGRTAAAAATGACACAGAATTCAATATTGGGGAAAAAAGGACAATTTCMATTATATTTTCCCTGATATTTCCTGAACTCTTGTCATAATTGTCTTTTATATTTTTTATTGCATGGTTCGTTTTATCCAAGAACAGGCAAAGCTTTGGAAAGTGTTTCCCACCATTAATAAACATGGGAATAATGCACACTCATTCATTTAATGTTTTGTCTCTCACACGGCTACAAAAGGGACAGAGCTTGGGAGCACTTTGATAAGGCATTTCTCCAAGCCACAGCTGAAGAGATCTGTGCTTGTATTTCCTAGATTTCAGATGCTAATTGCAGCAGGATACTTGTCTGGTGCATTAGTGAAAGCCTTCCCTAGGACAAATGTGCTTCAGCAGTCAATATTCACRGTTGAGCAGATGAGCTGAAGCCTCAGTATTTTACTGGGGAACATGGTGCTGTCTGCCTGATGAGCCATTGTGGGGGGTTCATGACCTCTCATGGTCATTAGARGGCCCATATAAAATTTTGTGAAGAAGTGCTGTCAATCCAATACAGATGACRGCAGCCTGACTCTTGAAACTCTTCCTGCAGTTTCAGCCAGATGCAGTGTTGTCTTTGATTATGATTTACAGGACATTTACAAGATATTTCACTTCAGAGCAAGCMGAACAGCAGCAGCAAGTAGGGCAGYRTGTCTGAGCAAGGTCTCMTRTACATGCACCCTTAGGGGAAGAGCCTTTGGTAGGACCATGATTTACAAAACACTCTCTTGCCCAAATAGGCTGCTGTTTTGGGGGATATCATGGACCACTCTRTTCACCTTTCAGCTCATCTGCTTTCTGTCYACTTGGCCCCACTCTCCTGCWCTTGGGGCTGCTTTTGACCTCATCYACTACCAGCACACAGAGGCATGACCCAGGCCAAGGGGGACCCAGGCAGCTTCTGGCTAAGCAGGCAACTGCTTCTTCCCTGCCTTGCCCCTCTGTGAGAAATGGATTTGCAGAGGATTCTCAGAGCCTGACTGAAAGCTCACTTAGTCTTCTACATCTGCATGCAAAYTCTGAGATAARGTGTGCTGGCTTAGAAAGRCCAYGGAATAGAGAAAACATTGTTGAGAGAGAAATTGAACTGGAAACAAGTTTCAAAGGATGGCCTTRCAAACAGAACAGATTTTAGAGAATTACAACTGTGAAAGATGCATTGTAGCAAAACCACGTGGGGTAAAATAATAAGTGATTGGTGTTAGAAGTATTAGCAGCATTGTGTGGGAAAAGCTAATCAGGTGAAAAGCATTTATAAGCTATTGTAAACAAGAAATAGCTTGGCTTCTGGCAGAATRGTGTTGAGTTTTACATCTGTTGTGTCTCACCCTTCTTTCTACAAGATTGATAATGGAATAAAATCTTTTAAAAACGCCTCTCAGTTGCCCCATCTCTGTAGAGCTGAGTGTTTTCCAACACCCCTCATCCCATGGCTCCTGTTTAAACCCTAGCTGAAACCAGATGGTGGTGAATGTGCTGCTGCTGCTGCCATGAAACAGAAGACAGTCTGGAGGGAACCCTGTATTTTCTCTCCCTCTGCTCTTSGGGACACATTCCCCAAGGCACTGGGGTCCCTAGGGTACTGCTTCTGGTGCAGAGGCAAGTAATGTTACTCAGAGAAAAACAAATGTCTGAGGCCAGAGGACCCACACTCATGTCCTTAATTAATACAGTGAGTGCCTCGAGACTGCAAAGGTTCTAAGTTAATAAAACACATAAGAAAWAAAAGACATTTATGTTCTCAAGCCTTCTGTTTTAAACTACAGTGTCAGCTAAAATGTGTATTTTTAAATTTAGCTTTCATAYTTTATCAAGTCCAGAGCCAGTCACATTTTCCCCTTTGGTAAGATTACTAAAGTAATTCTCAGCTGAGCCCATAGCTTTATTTTGTGTCTCATTGCTCTTTGATAACTGGAAACAYACCACAGATATTATGCATGTCCTGGAAATGAAGAATTATAGGAAAGGGTTGTCTCATCCATGAGAGAGACAAAGTATTTTCCCGTTAAGTACATCAGTCACAGACTGTSTTTTGGAGTAATTCACACTCAAAAGGTTCTCAAACCAGTTTTAGTGATCCACCTTTCCTTTAATAGCCCCAGAGTGCCTGCATTATGTTCATGGTGGATTCAGACTTTTTTGTTCTATTTCAAYTGCAGCAATTAAAAACATGAGATCACAACCACAGTTTGGGTGGGGTGAGAGGAAGATAAGCTTGWTGTTCCACATTTTACTTCATTCTCATGTCAGCCCTATTCTGGGCAGCACTATGAGCAAATGTTCTGTCTAAAATGGKTTTGTATTACTGAAATGAATATCACTGCTTCATTTTGTTTTCAGCAATATTCCTGCCCATTGCTGGGTGTTCCTGTGAGAACAAGATGCCATCTTGTGGTTAGATTTTCATCTCCCAAAGCTTAGCTTGCTTTTCCGAGAAACTGGTTCAGCTGTCTTGACAGCTTGAGAATGCAAAATAAATAAACCTGCATTTTTGGACTTCATTATGAACTCAAGTCCTCCACTAAGACCTACAGACTTTTACAATCAAAACTGGACAGTTTCGAGGTAAAATTGCCTGCTATTAATCAACATGTAGAATCTGACATTTGGAGATAATAATTTCTAAGTTACTGAAACAAAATGCTGATATGGGCAAATTCTTTTTTTCCAAAGTTGAGTAAACAGATTAATTTTGGGAAGTGTAATGACTTTGTGCAGCTACTTGGAAAAAGGTGGTGCAAGCATTATTCAAGAGAAAACCTGTTTTTTCCCCATACTTTGGAATGCTATGAATTGCAGTTAGGACTACCTCATATTTTCCACCTTGCTTCTCAACCTCAGGAATAAAGCTGAGTAATAAGAATTCCAAAAAGCAAAATCTGCCTGGAGTAAAAAGTTTATAGACTTTGGGAATACTTAAATACAGACTTTTGTCCAATTGGTTATTCAAATGTTGCCCATAAAGTTAAAATCTATTGCTTTTGAGRTGCTACTCCCAGTGCTCTTATATATTCTGTGCAATATAAAGACCCACTTTCTTATTCCATCCTCTTCAGTAAATGAAGGAAAAGCCAAGGGTATGATTGCAGAAATTGTCTAGCAATAGAGGATAACTGCTATCAAGGTTTCTTCACAAGGACTGTACCACAAGCYCTGTAGGCAGAGCAGTGGAGCCCTAATTATGTCAGAAACAACTCCAGTCTCTGAAACAGCTGAGGAATGAAAGCAATAACATGGATATGATGCTGCTTTACCTCCCACTCCTTTTGGGCTACAAGTTCAGTCCAGCTTCATTCTGAAAAACAGTTTACGTCTTTTGGAGCTGCTCTCAGGGTGCAGCTGTGCACAGTCTGCAGCCAGACACTGCCTGTGTTGGAGCTAAATGAACTCGGGGGCATGCTGACCTTGGACACTCAAAAATGAAGCATGTCCAGAAGCTTCCCTGGGAGTCAGGACTGCCTGCTGTGGGACAGCCCATGTYTGTGCCAGTTCACTGTGTGGCTGGCAGATGGAGGTGGCTGTGGGCACACTGCCTGCAAACAGGGCCACCCTGCTGCCTTCACTGCCAGGCCGTGCCTGGAAGCAGCTCTGGGGAGCCCTCACTCAGSCACAGTGGGAGCTGGGGCAGGTTAGGGCACACATCTGTGGGTCTGTGCTCAGGAACCTGCTTGGATTGACCAGGTGGACAAGCATCAAGTAATATAGGAACTGTGTGTGCAGCCAGGGGAGGAATAGAGCACCGTGGATTGTTATAGACTGTTCATTTCTTATTTGGTGTAATTCTGTGCACTGCCCAGGAAAAGACCCCCCACACCAGAGGGGTTTGCAGGATGAGGGGAGAAAGGCAAAGGCTCAGGAATGGAAATGCCTGGCCAAAGCTGCTGAGACAGCCTTTGGCAGTGCTGTGACCAAAACCCACCTGTGCAAAGTGGAAACTGCAGCCAGCTCCTGCTGGTGCCCCTGACCCAGTCAGCACCTGGCCTCATGCCCCAGCTGAGCAGAGGGATGCAGGAACGTCTTGCCACTTCCATGCTATATCCACCTCCATGCTGGAGATGGCAAGTTAGGAGAGTGCAGGAGTGGGATGCTCTTCCAGGCCAGACATGTAATAGCACCAGACAACACATGCTGCCACGTCTTAACTGGTGTCAATCTGTGGAGGAACATAACAAGTAAAAGTGTGAGTGTAAGCTGAGGATACAGTGAAGAAAGAGCCTCTATACTGCTGCAAATGATTTTTTTTTTTTTTTGGCAGCAAAGAGGCTTTTATTCTCACTGCATTGCAATGAGGGCTTCAAAGCCCATTTAAGTGCCTGTTTGCCTTTCCTTTTACTCTGCATTGCAGCTGGCATGACCAAGGAAAACAGCTTGCTCTGAATGCACATTAAGGCTTGGCCAGTGGATGTGTAAAGCAGAAGTGCTACAGCACCATTTCAYAGCCAGCAGGCGTCAGGATCAGAGAAGAAAGGGGAGGACACGATGGCAGTTCCATTTCTCCTGGGTGCATCCCCATCCATGTCAGCCAGGGCACAGCCATCGGCGCTCCGGGCTTTGCCCAGACATGGAAAGGGATGGAACCAAAGGAAATGAAAACTGCCAGGGCTGGGTTATTGAAATCTGACTGATCTCTTCCTTCTGTAGAATTTCTCTACATCCACACATTTATTTTGAAAATTTTACCAAACAGGCATGAAGTTTTATCCTGGATGCTGATTTTTTTTTTAACTAGCTGCTACACTGGTTGGTATTAGAAAATAGAAGTGAAGGAATGCGTTTTTAGTTTTTTGCAAGTGATCCTTCCCCCTCCTCCCTATAACTGTCAAATTTGACAAGTAGCAAATAGAGCAGCACCACATCCTGCCTTGAGTCAGCTTGGGAACATGYACTACTGCAAAGTCAGCATGATCAGGAACTGAAGTATCTATAAACATCAGGTGTATTTTTCATAGACTGTAGAGGTGAAAGGAACCCCTGTRTTTTTTCACTCTGGTCTTCTGCATAAACAGGGCATAAAGTTGTTCTCTCCATCTGGATTACAGCCGGTTTCAAAAGACAATTTCATTTTAGGAGCCTGTGCCTTTCCCCTGAAAAATCATTCCAGCTCTTAATTACCTAATTTCAGGGATATTCTGTCCTATTTCAAGTCTGAGTTTATCAGGCAGAGTTCAACTACTGAATCCTGGTAACCTGCTGTCTGCAGAATGGAAGAGCCAGGCTGGAGGAGCTGTGCTGTTTTCYCAGGGAGGACGGGGAAATGTGTGGGTGTTGCTGCTGTATCACTAAAAAAGCAAATGGGCAGCCCCAGAGAGTGTTGATAGCAGATTGCTATCACCCTATTAAAGTTTTCCTCCTCCCTTTTTCTCATTAATTCATGCCTGTAAAAGTAACCCCCAAACCAGCACTTTTTCACATGTGGATACCTATCTAAATAGATTGTAAGATCTTTACTCTTTCTCAAGCAAGCTGAATAACTCAGTTCTAAGAATCCATTCCTCATTCTGGATCCTTTTTTGTGTCCTTTCTTTGAATCTCCCCTCTCCAACATCCTCCTTGGCAACACACTATTCTAGCACAGTCTTACAATTGCCACATACAGAACCAATATAACCTTCCAGCCCTAGCCTGACATTTCTCTTTACATTGATTTTTCTGTGTTACAGCCATCACCAAGCCCTTCCCCAACTCACTGCTTTTCAAGAGAAGCAGTCTGTTCTCTCAGCTGACACAGATACATGGASGTATCTCCAGCAGGGTGGGTGCAAAGTCTCTCCAACAACAGATCTGCCTTGCAGCAGGGTGGTTGTCCCCAGGCCAGGGCTGCAGTTCATACTGTGACATCTTGTGTCCTTCCCTGGACACTCATGCAGAGCTGAGTGCAGGCCTGGGTCCCTGGTGTCTGGGCTGGGATATTTGTATCTCTAACAGGTTAAGCCCCTCAGATGTTTCTGCTAAAGTTTGCATTTCTGCTTCTCTCTGAATCCCAATACCCTGTCACTGAGTTCACATTTACACATTGATATTAGGAAGAAATTCTTGACTATGAGGGTGGTAAGGTACTAGAACAAGCTGCCTGGAAGAGGGTGCCCCATCCCTGGAACTGTTCAAGGCCAGGCTGGATGGAGCTTGGAGTAACCTGATCTAGAGAAAGTTGTCCGTACCAAGGGCAGGAGGGTTGGATTAGATGACCTTTAAAGGTCCCTTCCAGCCCAAATCATTCTGTGACTCTATGTTGTATGAAAAGTTGCATGAGCCATATTAAGTGACCTAAGAAGCTTTTAGCAGTCCAAAAATGGAGAGAAATGCTTCACCTGGGTGCCACCAGCACACAACAGCCTGGAGAACCCACAGCCTCTTGCACCCAGACACCCACCACAGCTCTCAGGGGAGATTGCTGTGGCAAAAGAACCTGTGTGAATGTAGTCACAGAGATTGTACCAGACCCAGCCCTGCTGCCCTGCTTCCAGTTTAGTTTGGAGCAAGCAGCTGGTCAGGATTATTTTGCAACTCTAACAGCATGGATGATACTAACAAGACACCACTGTAGTATCTCAGTAACTCTGTCTGAAGTGACACTCCTGGAAAGATCAAAACAGACAACGATTAATTGGAAACTCACTAAGCTATTACCATCCTCCCACATGCTAGAACAGACTTCTTGTTCCCACYAGTTAGATTTCTTGGGTAAAAAAGCCATCACAAACTAGTTTTCAGATTTTTTTACATAAGGTTTTTTTTTAGTATATATTAAAAGAATTATTCAATAATGTTTATCTACAGTGTTAAAACTGCCAAATCTTGGACAAATCTGCTTGCAAACTGGATAATTTCATGTTATTCCCACTTCTTTTATGTTCTGGCAAAAAGTGTGGCCATTTAAAATACCAAATAGGCATCCACTTCTCTGCTTTCACCTCAGAAGTATAACAAAYACTGTCAGTCCTACCCAGACCCACCATGAAGGGCTGGTCTCTCACAGTCCAAGCCAATCCTTTCTCAGCACTCCTCTATTAATATTTAACAGGCTCCAACACTCTGGATTCAATGACCAAAGCCAGCTCTTGTARAGTCATCCTGTAGCTGGATTTTTTTTAGTTTCTAATGCTTAATCATTGCCATTGTGAAATATTTTTGATTACTTAGAAACTCTSTCATGACCTTAATACATCTCTCATAAAGAATTACTGCAGAAGTGGCAAGYTAATTTTGCRGTGCCAAATATGAAGATAGAACTAATATATTATTGGCAGAATTAAGTGACAAATAGGAGATAATTCTTCTACTAATATAAACATAATTTTTTCCTTTATTATTAATKTATTTATTTTACATTTATTTGGATATTTTGTGTTTATTTAATTATTGCTTTCTACCACTCCTGAACAAACATAAGATATTTTCATCTATAAATAAAATATTATCTGTATTCAGATTACTTGCCATTAATGGCAAGTAACACCATTAGGACTTTAAATAATTAAACATCAGAATTTATTTCTTGCAATAAGACATGAACTAAAACTGAGGTAAAGAAAGTCTCAGACTACTTTTCCAATTTTAAATATACTTAAATACTATATCCATGTCAGGCTCATAATTTAAATGCATTCTTTGGTTATCCATTTTGAAAATGATAATCTCAGTAAATCTGCTTGGTAATGCTGCAGAAGCTCCCAAGTAGCTGTATCATAGGAATTGTACAGCATCCAAAATGTGACAGTGAAAAGAGAATTCCTCTATTCTTCATGGCATTTTCACAAAAACAAAAGGCATTTCAGTTTATCTGGTTGTCATTTATGTGTCCTATGCAAAAAAAAAAAAAAAAAAAAAGGCTAATTAACTATGCCATACATCTGTCTTCAGGCTTTTTATGGAACCTGCAGCTGTGAAATCCACTCCCTGAATATGTCCTTTCTTTTCCTGTGTCCTTTCTCTTTCTCTGGTCTTGCAAGTGAATGATGTGAATAGGTTATTGCCKACAAGTTATAGGATGAACAAAGGTGCATTTCCACCCCTGTTGTTAGTAGGGAGGGTGAGTTTTCATTCTAGACCTTAAGGTGGAGGACAAAGAGTAGTGATGTTTCCTCCTTTCTTCCACCCAGTTTATGAATCCCATCTGATGCCAAGATGGGAGAAGTGGAGTTCCCACTGTAGGATGTTTGGGCAAGAGAAAAAGGTGCCTTGRATGGCTTTGTTTGTGGAGMYTTCCTGGCCCACTCCKCATCACTGCTGCMAGATGCTGCCSTAGGCAGCACTGCCTCACCKGGAGATCTGTTTGGAGAGCTGACTATTGTTGACCAAGGAAGATGGGCAAGGTGTGAGGAGCCCTCTGGAAAGTGTGTTACAAAATCGAGAAGAGGAAAACAGCAGTGAAAAATATAAATTGGTCAATGTCTWCCTTGTTCTACTGTTGGTGCAGCTGAGGGGGTCTTAGAGGCTGCTGGTGGCCCTGGACCCATGCCTAGGAGGCCATTAGTGTGGATTAGGAGTGTTTCAGCTGGCCTGAGAGATTTTCAGTGAGGATGTTCACCCTGCTGGCAGCAGCTGAGGCTGGACAGGGCTACAGCTGCACTGCAGGGTGCACCTGCATTAGTTCWGCTCGGGAGGGAGATGTTACAGCAAATATCCCAGCCCAGACACCCCTTCAGCAAAGCACTTCAGAGATCACAAAGCACTTCTGGGTTGCAGAGTCTGGATTTCCTTGGAAAAACTGGGGAGTTGGTGCTGCTTCAGGAGTGCAGTGAATGTGTCACAGCCATAGGTGTGCTTTCAACTTACAAAGCTGGGCTAGAGCTGCAAACACAGCCCGTACAGTCCAGGTGTAGTATAGCACCAGGTCCTCAGCACAAATGTTTCACTTTAGACACCTGCTCCTATTGATCCCAATACTTGTGTTAGTTTTGTGTTAGTACACAAAAACCTTATGGAAGAGTGCCACCCCCTCAGCCTGCTGCCTGCCCACCCCAGCCCTCGCTGTCTCTGCCAGCCAAGGGCTGAGCTTTGACTTGATCACCCAGACAGCCTGGGTCAAGGCTGAGAACATGGGTTATGTTTTGTCTTGAGCTGAACTGCTTGTTTGGCAGGACTGAGAGTGCAGCATGTTGCCCTGAACACAGGAAAGAACGGCTCAATACTGGGGAAGGGCAGCCATCACCTTAATGGGGCTGAGAGTTTGCAGAAATAGCTTTTTCCTGTCAGCCTGACAAGAAGCTGTAACGTACTTCCAAGACACCTTTTCACACCAGCCTCCCTTCTCTCATTTAGTCCAATTAGTAGGAGTTTTGGAGGTCAAGTCAGTCAATTTAGGAAAAATAYAAACACCATTGACAACTAACACTTGAAGCTCAATAGCTGTGCAAAGGTTGCTCAGTAAGAGTAGGCATTATATTCCTCATTATTGTTCTGTGACCTGGCCCCATGATCCATTCATGAGGGCAAAAGTATCTTAATACATTAAGTGGAACCTCTGCCAGCTTTTGGATTGATATAATTTGTGGTTGATGAACTCTTGTTCATCATCATTGAATTCTGTAATAGGTTCTTTCACAGGCTGCTGTTGGGGAAACTTGCCAAGTCTGAACTATTTTTTCTTGGGGCTTTTCTGTATGCTTCTAAACCCCTGGATGAAGCTTTAAAGGTTAACAAAAAACCTCAGGAATTAATTACTGTTTCTCAGAGGACACCTCTGCGTGGCATCTTCCCGAGTTACTCAGTGAAACTGTTGAAGGCATAAGATCCAGTTATTTTAAAATATCTCTGAATAGACAATTCCACGTGCTGGAATTATGAACWGAGGTAAAATAAGGTGTCTGTTACAGTGACGAACTTGCCTAGTTGACCAAAGCTACTTATTTTCTTTTAAGTTATTTTTTTATTATTAAATCTCTTTGATGTGGAAATAAGGGTTGAAATGTTTCCCCATCAACTTTCTGAAAATCAGGCAAACTTGCATCTTGCCGGCACAGCTGGAAACAAAATTGGAATGATATGAAAAATCACAGAAGGATTTTCTGGAAAGGTTTTGTACAGATAAAGGCCTATTGATCAAGTGATATTTCTGTAGAAGTTTTGCTAGAAATGGCAGCAATTTTAGTTGGAATTCATCAAAGCTTCTAAGAGCTCCACTTCTTTGTGCAGTCTTATTTTTGCCTCTTCCCCCAAGATACAGAATGAAGGTTTGGGGGTTTTTTTTGGTTTTTTTTTTCTTTGTTTTGGGTTTTGTTTGTTTTTGTTTGGGTTTTTGTTTTTGGTGTTTTGTTTTTGGTTTATAACTCCCTTTATACCATGTGGGGTTCCTCTGCTTTACCTTACTGGTTGGTCACTAACTAATCTATGTCAAGAGGGACTTCATCTTGATAAGWGATAAACTTCAGAAGAAAAAGGAAATTCATGCTRTAAAAGTATTAYGACATTTGATTACAGAAATTGGTATTAAAATGTGTGAAAATGAAAAAGAAATCTATGAAGTGCAGTTGTCCATGATGTTTAGCAATTTGAGCTGCTCCCACATCTCAGGTAACCTGAGGGCCTGGCACTTGACTACCTTCACCCCAAGGAGTGTCCTTTGTGACTGGATTTTCTCTCTTTGTWCAATATGCAGTCTTCTCCCTGCCCATCTTGTCAGCCTGCAGGATGCCCTTCCCACCTTTTCTTCCATTCTTCAGCACAGTTTTAACATCACTGAGCCCTTCTATCCCACCTGCCTGTGATCATTTATAGATCTCCCCTCCTGAGCAGAGAGACTCATCCTCCTCTCTCCTCCCCTGSAACTGGCTTCAGATATTCAAGCTACAAAAACTTTAAATGGGRTATGTCTCTGGCAGCTCCTATGCACGTGCACTGATGCTGCAGCCATTACCCAGCAGATCTTCCCTCCTTAAAGAGCCTCTCTGCTTCTCTTACAGTTTTCAGGATTGCTACAGCTCTTTATAAAGCCTGTGCTATGAGGAAAGTGCTATTTCACACTGCTGACACCTGATTATATCCACAGCCTCTGGCTCAGTGCTAACACATTGCCAAGGGTACAGGTGACAAATTAGTGACTGGGGCAACAGACTCAGGRCTCAAATGGAACTATCCAGCTTTTCCAGCATGTCCCTTTTCTCCCTTTGCCTTTTACTGTTTTTAAAAGTTCTGTTCATGTTTTATAATTGGAAAATCCCAGCTCAGCTTCAGTGGCTGCACAGAGCAGGACTCAGGCTCTGGAGCACTGGAGATGTGTTTAGGCACTGATATTGCTGGTAAAACTGCTTCTGAGCGGCTGCTTCTTTAAGGTGCAGAGTTGTGGGAAAGGGGAGAGTAGTGATTCCAGGCAGGACCTTCACAAGAGCAGGGAGTCAGGAATGCCAAATCCTGCAGATGGCAAATCCTGCTGGCTCTGGGGGAAAGATACACACACCTTCCCAGGCCAAATCCTGCCATTAATTGAGGCCCTGTATGGAGAGGTTTTGCACCTTGTAGAGCTCTGTGCAAGGCGCTTGAGGAACTGAACCCCAACAGGGGGGAGGTACCAGGAATTCTTGTGTTGGTGATATCCTGCTGTCATGAGAAGCAGAGCCTTTTTGACCAGTTTTGCTCCAAGAAATCAAGCTAACCAGCAGAGTTCCTAGGGGCTTCTTGAACACTAGAGATGTCATTATGGTAAACATAAGTGGGGCTTTGGCTCTTGTTCATTCAGGTTAGAGCTTACACTGAGCACGTGCTGGGTGCCTTGAGACTTTCTCACTGTGTCACTGTGCCACATTTCTTGTGTTCAGTGCTAACTCATGCTCTGGGAGAGGTTRGCACCTGCCTCCTGTTTGGATTTGTTTGGTTCACAGATTGATGGGCAGGGAATGAGGCTGTGTCTAGCACCAGTCTGTGAAAAGCTGATGACAAGTTGTGCAAATCTGGTGTCTCCTGGAAAAAGTAGATCAACCAAGCACCTAGAAAATACAGTTGGCCTCATTGCTGTCAGAACTGTCCTGGCAAAATTTACCAGRGAACAGAGTGGCTGCAGAGCATAAATCCAGCCTCATACACCATAGAATGCCACAGCTGAAGATTATGCATCCTTGATGGAAGYTGGAAATCCATTCTCAGGGGAGAAAAAAGTTCCCTCTGCCCTYAGTGAATAATTCAACTAAGGAGTTTTGCTTTGGGCAACTTGTGAAAGTAGCAGTGCTCCATGTATAAGATGGTATTTCTGAAAGCTTTATCCATTAATTTAACATGACTTAGCTCAATTCCAGCCTTCCTTATCCAGCACAGTCCATCTTCTGCTTTCCCAATCAGGACTGATGTATTCCTCTGTGGCACAAAGTGAACCAGCTGCTTGCAGACCTCAAAACTTGTTTCCATTGCAAAGAAAACGGGAGCTTTAGAACAAGAAAGTCATACAGAATTTCCACTGCACTCAGCAATTTCTTGTTCATTTAGTGCTGTGYAATATTCACTGATGGATAAAGAGGTTACAAGAACCATTTAAATATATTATTGTAATAAATGCACATAGTGCTTTGTGCAAGATTTKTTAGAAATATTTTAGAAATACCTTTGAAATACTATCAGAATTTAATTTATCTGTACAGTTTTAGAGATAYTGATACTTGTGAAAAGCAAGGAGCAAAGGGAACTCTAATTGTAAGTGACAGCAGAACATCTGCACAGATGGATCATGCAAACTGGGGCTCATATTTAAAAAAATAMAAGATGGGTTGTTGGTTTTTTGTTTGTTTGTTTTTAAATACATCACCTTAATTCTACTCACTAATATTGAGATGTTCAGTACTGAAATAAAAGGAGACATACAGAAGTCTGGTGGAAGAGTAGTTCTAGGAAAAGGGATGATACAAAAATCAGGATCTAAGGCATCTTTAGGAGAGGCATAAATATTATGTTGCTACCCTGCTGCTCTTTACATGTTACTTCAGTGTACATGCTGAAGGTCTGCAGGCTGTTCAGGTGTTYAGGCTTGGCATTTTTGGGAGGTGGCAGGCTGGAGACTCCAGGAGAAAGAGARTTTCAAGAAAAGTGGTCTGGCCATTTTCAGTACTGAAATGAGAAAAGAATGGATTGTTCTACTGAGTGAAAATGGTTTTACAAGTGATTGCTTTYAGCACTGTCAGCAGGCATCTTCCTGCTTTGGAGCAAGAACTTGGACTTCTAACTTGGACTTTTCCAAGAGCAGAGAACTCACCCTGGATGTGGAGGCATACTTTTTTCTTTCATTGAAAAAATTACCTACCAATTGTGGAATTGCAACATTTAAACTGGTATAAATTTGCAAATGCWGAAGACTTTTCAGCTGTACCCTCTGAAATCTATCCAGCCCAAGTGTGTTCCTGCTTCTCAGAGCTGAAAATTGCCAGATATCACAGGGGCAGTCCCAGTAGCAAAAGAAATTTAGGAGCAAGAATATGTAGTAAAAGAGGCTGACGGACAGAAGGGAAAGGCAAAAAGAGGGTCCGGAGAAAATGTGGTATAATGAGAGGCTTAACTCTTTCAACCTGTTTATCTTACCGAAAAACAGGTTTGTGGGTGATTTGATTTCTCTGATTATTTTAACAAGAGGAAAATGGTAGGTACTAAAGCAGTGTTTGTTTCTTGAGAGAAAGATTCACTGGTGTGCTAYAACAACATATGATAAAACTGGGTTCAAATACAAGATTAGGCAGAGATGTTGAGAAAGGAAGTGAAAACACTACAGTATCTTGGGCTTCCTGTACTTATTCAGGTGACAATCTAGAGCTAGTTTTATACATTTAGTAAGAACTCGTGTCTTTTATTCTTGAAGCATTTGAATGTACCAAGTGGAGAAGTGGTAGGGACAGATGAACATACAGGCTGGGAAAGAGGAAAGGATGAGGAGAAAAGGAGATGAAGAATGAAGGACAGGAACAATACAGGAAAGAGATACCTGGATCTCAGCTGTGCAGTTTGATTATTAGRTCATAAACCAGAGAGGACCCAGGTAGACTGCATGCTCTCAGATTTCCCAGAAACATTTTAAGCCAGTTCTTCCTGCTTCTTGTTTTAGAAACAGAAATATCCCCCAAATGAACTTTTTTTTTAACATTGCCAGCAATTGAGTTGCACCACATCTGCTGGCAGATACTACTGTGGCTGAGTACATTTGTTATTAAAAGCAAAGTCTATAGTGTCTCTCCAAAATGGCTTAATCATTGGCTATATGATGTAAAAAAGAACAGAAATATCATCTGCACAAATGATAAATCAAATGTTACATTTTCAGACCATTTGTTAGGTTTTTCTCTTTTCTTATCTAAATCATTCTTTTTATGATGTAGTGAAGCAATGAATACTTAAAAATAATGAACCTTGACTTCAGTTTTACTGCTTTAAGCTTTCTATCAAAAGAAAATCAGCAGGAGTTTCTTCAGTTCCTTCAAATTATGATTCCCTTTCTCAGGAGTCTATTTCTGCMAAGATGTTTTCATAGACTCAAAATAGATTAGTTTGGAAAATGTTGTTAAGACCATTGAGTTCTATCATTAACCCAGCACTGCCCATTCCACCACTAARCCATGTCCCTAAGTGCTACATCAACATGTCTTTTTAATCTATCCAGTGATGGTGACTGCACCACTCTCCTGGGCAGTCTGTTCCAATGCTTGACAATGATTTCAGTGAAAAATTTTCCCTAACAGCCAATTTAAACCTCCTGTGGTGCAATTTGAGACCATTTCCTCTTGTCCCATCACTTGGWAGCTGTGAGAAGAGGCAGACTCCCACCTTGCTGCAAACTCCTTTSAGAGAGTTGTAGAGAATAATAAGGGCCCCTTGTCTTATCTTCATATTCTTTCTCATGTTTGAAGACCGTTTTAAAGAAACAACCTGAGAGATTTGGGTTTTCAGGACTTCATTTGTGAAAAATCCCCATTTGTTTACAATTAGGCACATTGCATTTAATCCTACCAGTAATGATCTTTCCTCTAGAATACTGTTTGCACTGACAGCAAATTGCAAATAATTARTGGGACAAATGGTAGAGAAGTCAGGTTTGAAACATCAAATTTAGGGATGATGCCAGCAGAGGGCAATAAATAGACACTGTCCCTGGTACCCAGCTCTCCTGCAGTCTGGAGGCTGGGARCTCAAGACCTGGTGTCCA
The DNA here is from genome assembly GCA_902810485.1 of Alauda arvensis. NCBI lineage: Eukaryota > Metazoa > Chordata > Aves > Passeriformes > Alaudidae > Alauda > Alauda arvensis. Next base: position 532,839 of record CADDXX010000480.1, read on the forward strand.
CCGTTTCTGGAGAACAATCTTAGATGCTTTCAATACATTAAAAAAGAAAAGYCAAAAGAGACTTTCTTTTACAAACTCTGTTTAGTAGTTCCACACTCTTTATAAAAAGTGCTTGGGAAGTTTTYGTAACCAGCCACAATAAAGACTATAAATAATAATCTATAGGAAGAACAAAAATCCATGAAATATGGCATGCTTGGGTGAAGAAATTCATACAGCTGGTATGTGCWTATGCAGTAAAGTGCTTCATCTACAGCTCAAGAAAAGCTTTGTATTAATTTGATTTACAGCATCTCCTTTGCCTTTTAATGAGAGGAAATACACTATTAGAAACTACATCACAAACAAAAATGGATRCTGAAAAAAGCTTTGTAATTGCCATCCATGGAGAYACAGAGCTCTTCACGGCCTTCAGTATGTTTTCATTAAAACTTCTAAGCTGAAATGTCTCTTTTGTGTACCCAGCATATGCTGGTTTTACTCTTTTACTTCAGTAGGATCATGTCAAGGGACCATTAACCAGTSTTTAACTTCCAGCTTGCACATTTTATTAGTTGTTGAGGAGACATTTGCTGAAATAGGAGAAAAATTGCATTTCTGTCCTAATGAGGCAGAAAACACTATTGGAGTTCCCTTGGAATCTTGTTTAGATAATTAAGTGCCTTAGGCCTACTCAGCATCACCAAACTTTTCAGCACTTAAAATTATTTAAAGTAGTTAAGACCAAATGTTTCATCCACCATCATAAGGGATGCTCTATTTTGTCTGTCTRAAGGATATTTTAAGGCAGATTTGTTAATCTAGGGAGCCTTGCAAACATGCTGGTCCATGCAACCCCTGTGACTAATTCCAACTTGCATAATGCAAATCAGACCCAAGGCTGGAATATAAGGATGTGAAACGATAGCAAAATAATTCTGCTGTAAGTGTATCTCATGAAAATCATAGAATTCCAGGCTGGAAGTGRCCTMAAGGATCCTCTGGTCCAAYCTTTCTTGGCAAAAAAMCAGTCCAGATGGCMCAGCACCTTGTCCARGTGAATCCYTAAAGTTTCCAGTGTTGGGGAATCCATGACTTTCCTGGGGAGAWTATTTCAGTGACTGTTTGTGTTGTGAAAAATGTTCATCTTGTGTGCARTTGGAATCTCCCTGGGAGCCACTTGTAACCATTACACYTCATCTTTTCTGTATTGTCATCCTAAAACTGATGTTTTCATAATGCATTTTATTTCAAAAACCTGTATTCTGACAGTACCAACAGATCTGGCAGCTGTGTCTGAACAGCTTTATTGAATCTTCTTTTGGTAGTGATGTGAAATTCCACAGGGAGTCAGACTCTGGGAAATTAAAGGTGTGTGTATRTTAGTTAGGAAAAAATGATCTGCAGTTCTCTTTGTTAGCAGTGGGAYTCACATTTGCCAAAGTTATTACAAAGTACTGTAGCAGAGGGGTTGTATCCAGTTGAGCCYTTTGTCTAATCCAGGGTTTTGGAGCTAGAAATAGCCAACTAATTCTCTCTGTGTCTAAAAATACAGAGTATGATAGATTTACCTGTAACAAATTCAGTTGCTCAGGGTGAAGTAGGAAAGTTATTTTCTCCGTAGCAACCAAGTTTGTGTACATCCCAATGGGTTACAAAAAGTGAGAGAGTCAGGGAAAGGATGTCCTGGCAGCTTATTAGTATTCATCTCTCTCTTTCTGAAGATGAAGGAAGTGTCAGCCTTCCCTCTCCAAAGGATCATGCACAGTACTSTCTGCCCATACACATGCAGGGAATGAGTTAACACCAAGGTATAACATTTCAGCTCTTGCTTTAAAGATAAAAAGAAGCCATATCATTTGCAAAACAACCCCAAACCCCAAAACAAACAAACAAACAAAAAACCCACCAAAAAACCCACTAAAACAAAATAAAACAAAGCAAAACAAACCACAAAAAAACCCAAACAAAAAAAAGACATTTGATAATTGGCTGAAAATATTTTAAAGTTCTAGTCAAATTGACAGAATCATTCAGAGTATTGGAAAAATGAAAGGTAGAAACAGTGTGAACATTTTTGAACCCTTAAAGAAAATACTGATTTTTTTTATTTCAAAGAGGAGTTTTGTTTTAGACTCCACCTAAATGTAATTTTGAAATGGCTAAAATKATTACCATGGCAGTTAAATGATTTTTTTTTCATTCTTCTTGAACCTCAGATTCTTTGCCTATAGGTAGGTAATGCATATTTTGGCAGCTTCTTTCTTTGTMCTCGCAGTCCAAAGATTTCTTATGTTTTGGCATTTGACAGCTCTCTTCATTCTTTGTCCCAGAGAGAAACAGGGCTTTGTTTTACTGAGTAGGTGATGGGAGAAGTAGAAAAGCAAGAAAAGCAGGAGAGTCTGTGAAGCAACTACAGGTCTTTCACTGAATAGAGAATTCAGGACTTTCAAAATTCAGSATGTGTAGGAATTGCCTTTTCCTCCAGCAGCAAAAGTCTAGAGARGTCAGCAGTAGGACAGCTCTGCCTGTGTGAGACTGATTCAGTGTGGAGCAAACCAACACATAAGGAGCATGAGGCAGCATTGGGAAGGTCTCATCACCTTGGGAGTTTCATGGCCCTCTCCTGAAGGTAAATATGAAGAAGGATAAAGGAATCTCTAATAGCTGTRCTAATCTCAAAAGAATTCCACATTTACTAGCACATTTTTCAAGAAAAGCATTGTGATAAATATTCAAGTTTTATAATTTGTATTGTAGCAGTGGCTATTAGAATTTATTACTATTAAATGTTYACAGCAGAATATTGTTCCAACTTGAAAATGTAAGCATGTGCCTCTGCCAGGCTCCAGCCACCACCAGCCAGCCTGTTTTTCCAAGGCTGCAGAGTGCTGTGGAGTCATTTTAACGTGCTGTTAGCTGATGTGGTTCTTCTCAGGGGTGCCCTGTTACAGCCAAGGAGATGTGATGGCACAGCCTGGGGCAGCCCTGCAGCTSAGTTCTGGTGGCTGCTGCCAAGGCAATCTGCAATTGCCTTTCACAGGGAGCACATACATGTGTTTTTAAAACCCGGATTAAGGGCTTGGCTCTTGATCAAGATCAAGTCTGGTCTGTTTATACTGTCAGTCTTTTCATACCGTGAGCCTACTCTGTGGGAAGTAATCGCCTTGCTGAGAATAAGAGTGATACATTCAGCTCATTAGTGCTCCCAAAGCTCTTTCTGTCCTGGGCTTTCCAAGCAATTGCAATGCTAACAAAGGTTCACATCAGCYATCCATTTATGCTGTGTATTCATAGTTAACTTCAAGTGTAAAAATGTCAGTGACAAATTAGTGAGAGCTGGGCATCACACACTTCTGAAATGCTCAAGAAAAGCTGCTTCTTGCTCCTAGGTATCCACCAGCCTTTAACAATCTCCTGGTAGGGTGTTACTGTATACCTTTATAGCTCCTCTTTTTTCCAGGCATGTCATTTATCTTTTTATTACAATATGAATGTTTTTAACTTCCCCTTCCAATCCTTGCAGCTCATTATATCCTACAGGTCTGAGAGCTCTTAAAGTTTTGTTCTCATGTAGGTTCTCAGAAATTTTGTTCACAACCTTAACCCTCTGTTAGGAAGAGATATGAACTGACACATCTTTWTCATCAGGAAAGCACATTTTCCACTCTCTGATTTTTTCCTTTATTTTTTTCCCTTTTAAAAACTGTTCTGTGTTTCCAGCCCCCTAKGGAGCCAGGGGCAGCAAGACTGGGTGTGGAGTTGTACAAACAGTTCTACTCAGGCCAGAGAAGGGGCAATGGTTTCATCTTGTGGTTGGTGGTTTGTTTCTCCTGGGGCCACGTTGGTGCTTTTGACCCTATGGTTGCACTGAATAGGTGCACCTGGTTAAAAAACATACTGAGGGAACAGTCACAGCTTCTCAGTTCCTGATGCTGTGGCAATTCCTGTGTTCTTACACACACAACATAGAGTGTTATAAAAACAGAAACCTCTGAATTTCATCACTTCAYCAACCAATTTTGATTATCCCACAACAGTGACCTACACTTTCCATTATTTAGCACTTTACAGTCTTTTCTGTCGCCTGCAAACTCCATCAGCAATTTATCATTGATGAGTGTTTTCATTTCTTTTTTCTGCTATGTGATTCATAAGCCCTTATGAAATATATGGTGAGAGAGTACTGTATTTCAAATATTTTCATCTTAAATATTTGAAATCAAGGCAGGAAGAATTTGCCATGCTTCCAGAAAAGAGAGAAAGCTTACAAGCCCTGACKGGTTCTGACTCAGTGAGATGGTGGAAGGACAGGAGGAGGAGAAAGGGGAGAGAGGAATGAAGGGAAAGAAATTTAAAAGTGGCAAAAATCCTTAAACAGATTTGAAGCCCACTTCTGCTATTACCTACAACATTTTCCACACTAAAGCAGTGTGACCTTCACTCGAATAGCTGTTTTGTGGAAAATAAGAGGAGAACCAGTCTTTGACAAGGAAGAAGTMAAGTCACCTGACTGTATTCTGGTGCTGAGACACAGTCACCCYTCGAAAGCATTTCAACCTGAAGGAGGCCAAGTGAATGACTATATAAGGGATGCTAACATGGAACAGGTGTCAAAATACTCCAGGGACCAACGTTACATGAGTTGGATCCCACTTGTGATGTCCAACAGATACTGTAAATTGATTTGTGACAAACAGTGCCTCACCTTGCAGGTTATATTGAGCATGCCATCAGACAAAGTGCTTTTACATAAAACATGAAGGGGTCCTGTTTAATCCAAAGCAAATAGATGGAGCTTCTTGCTTTCTCTGGCACGTGTACTGTGAGCTGCTGCCTCACAGCGAGGCAGGGCCGGGCTGGGTGGGGGCTGCAGCCGGSTGTGTGACAGGAGCACGGGCCAGGTGTGGCCAGGAGAGGGCCACCCAGCCCTGGCAGTGCCACCTGCTCTGCTTCCRAACAGCCTCTGTGACAGCTTCATTGCAAAGGTGTCGGCTGACCGCCAGGAAACAATTGCACGTTGCCATGTAACAGAGGGATAGAAGAGAGACGTGCCTTAACATCTGCTGCTGTTGTCAATTTTAGGAAGCAGAACTTAATTAAAAAAAAAAAATAAAAGACATGGAAAATACTATAAAAAGTGCAGGGAGTCCTTGCCTTTCATCCTGCCAGCCTCTCTTTGATGAATGTCCCACRAGCCATAGGTTCCCTCATCTCAACTCCAGATGTCCCCCAGCCCAAGTGGAACCAGCCTGTACCTCCTGCTCCATTAGAGCAGGTAGCCCTGCCCATAGGGATTCCCTTTGCTAACCTGCTTTTTTTCCATTAGGACTAAGACAAGTTAGCAAAGGAACTACCTATTCCAGTCTATCCCAAATGCTGAGAGAAAATCCTTTAAAAGGACTGAGCAAGAGCTAAATCACTACCTGCTTCAAGGCTGATTATGCAGGGCACTTAGGGGAGGTTCTTGCTTCACACAAGTGCTGCCAAGGTGTTTCCACCCATGGCAGAAGGTGGATGTGCCAGCCCCATCCCTACCTGTGCCTGGCACAAGCACAGGCAGCCTGCAATGCTCTAGCCCCTCTTAAGGAGCATGGGCAGCCCACATGGACACATGCTTCTCTAACCTAATTTTAAGCACCTGCAGGATGAGTATGGATCTAGTGTTTCCTTCTGAGCTGGCTGGGGTTGGTAGGGTATGTGTAGCACTCCACTCTAACAAGTGGAGTGTCTCAGGCTTTCATGCTTCTCTTCATGCTTGCAGGTACACATAATGCTCTCTCAGTGCCTTCTCAAATTGAAAAATTTGGGAGCTGCTATTATTTTTATCCAACAAGCACATTAATAATCATACTTTTTAATGTTTATTAAAACATARAACTCTCTTTTCCATGCTGCTCCCACACCTGTCATGCTAGGTCAGTGCTGAGGCAGAGCAGAACTGAGCTACTGGGGGTCCATAAACATGTGCCTCACTCAAGGCTTTCTTTGGGTAAGCCTCTCATAAAGAGGTCTCTGGTGAAAAATCCCTGCTGCCAAGCTTTGCCTGTGGCACAGTTAGTCATGGTGGGCTTCTGCAAGTCGAGTTGGGGGTCTCAAATGCAGCAAAAGCTGCTCAGAGAGCCTACCCCATCCACTGGCCAAACTCTACACCTTGGACCCTGGCACCTCAGTGTCCATATGAGACTACTCAAATGGCTGGGCAGATGCTGTCAGTTCTGTCACTGGAACAGAATCCATTTTAATGTGTTACTGTACAAAGTCATTCTCATTCTGAGGAGAGACTGACACTGAAATGTAGACCCCTCCCTCAGTCCCAGAAGCACTGAGATAAATCTGATTAGCAGGGAGCAATATTTTGAGGGACTGCTATTTTCTTCCACAAGAGGACAGCTCCACTTGCTGCTTCTTTTTCAACATAGAGAGCACTGCATTTAACTTATGACTCAGATGTAAAAAATACTCCTTCTAATATTTTRCCCCTGCATTTGTTTTATCTTCTTTGAGGTTCCCACACACTTATCCTGTTGTTTACTGAAATTTTTGACTTCTGATGTCTGCAGCTTGTGTGAGATTTGCTTCTTTAGCAGTGAAATGAAGTCTGAAATTACTGTATTTACTGCTAAAATCCAAAATAATGTTATCAAACCAGAGGATTGTCTCCACACTTCCACCCAGTGGGGTAGAAACAAGATAAATGATTGCCATGATGACATCATAATGAGAAATCTTTCTAAAAAGTGATTCTTTGACATATTTTTTATCATCAGCCTGCTTAATTGACATGTTTATTAGGTGAAAATGATATATATCACCTGGCAATGGACTTAGTGTGCTGTCTTGTTTTGGTTTRATTTCATTTGCATTTATCTCATGACAGCATATTACACACATATGTAAAATATTTAAAATGAAACTTTTCTCATTATATATCTTACCCATTTCAAGAATTAAGCAACTTTTCCGCTTAGTCTAAAAACCACATGCCAACTCTAAAAAATTAACATCACAARGCTTATTGCCCTATTTCCTAATTGGAAAAGAACTAAACACTATCCACATCAAGTATAAGTGTCTCTCCCCACTGCATACCCCAACAAGGCTTTAATTTATTTGGTCTTTCAAGTGCCAAAATTCCTTTCATACTAATAAGATACGATGGTCCATAGTACAGATACTACACACACAGGCAAGAAGTTCAACCCTAGGTAACTATGGCACTATAAAGGAGAATGCAGCAGTTTACCTTCCCAGGGGCATGGTCTTCTCTTACTGCTTTATTCTTGGACTCATCTTGCAAAACCATTCTCTTTACTAAGAGAGATATRTTACTGTGGGTTAATACAGTGGAAAGGAAAAGGGAGAACAATGATATGTCAAATATTATCTGCTTCTCCAGAAAAGCTTCCAAAGATCCTGATGTCCCCCAGGAAACACTACAGACCTCAAGAGCCCATGAAACATTTGGACACCATTTCACATGGGCTATACAGAGATATAGATACAACCTAGCACACTGTAATCAGACTGGAACCGTGGTCAGTGGTTGTATCAAAGGTGGGCTGCATCAGCTGTCTCCAACAAGAATAAAAATTTGGGTTTAATTCCCCAAAATTGGGATTTTAAAACCCAGGCAGTTCATGAAAGACAAGGAAGAGGATATTAAAGTGCTCCCTTCCCCTCCTGCACAGTCCTCTCCACATCCATAGCCTCAGCTTTCACAGACTGGCATCTAGGGATTTGCACATATTGTATGTAGCAGTATCTTATCACTCAGATACTATTCAAATATGAGCTAAGAACATTCAAAGTTTCATCTTTTGACTCAATCAAAAGAAATGAGTGATCTAAAGGTGCCACTTTACATTAAAATTACATATGCACKTATGTACTTCCAAYAAGCACCATGTGCAGTCAGSAAAGCCACTGGARTAAGAATGTCATAAYTGAAACCAGGGGGGGAAAAGCTAATGGAAGGTATTTTCACAGTTCTTCAATTTTTTTCTTTTATGTGTTAAGAAACAAAGTTTTATGAGACTAAATAAAATATGCAGAGAGATCATCTATCCTTCCAATATGATTTTGGAGATTGGAATATAATAACAGTGAGTCAGAAAGTTATTATTTTGAGCATGAAGAAGAGGAGATAGGAAATGTGTATTTGTAGAAACACTTTCTGTTGTGTTTTACAGCAGTGGCCAGATAAAATGTAGCTGGGCTTCAACCCTTCTAATYTTCTCTCTGCATATCCTCACAGCACCCTTGTAGCCCTCATGAGTTGTCTGCCCCTTTTTCCAGAGGTGATAAACTCTCTTTTTCTCCTGCCAAGGCTCTCTGTTCAACCAGGCCAGTGTTCTTCCTCMCCAGCTAATCCTTTGGCACAAGGGCCTGCTCCTACAGCTTTAAAATTTCCTTCTTAAAGCAGGTCCATCCTTCYTGTTCCCCTTTGCCCTGCAAGACTCCTTCCCAAGGGATTCTKTCAACAAGCYTCCCAAATAGGCCAAAGCCTGCCCTCTGGAATTACAAGGTGGCAGCTCTGCTGAGCCCCGTCCTTACTCCTCTGAGAATTGAAAGTTCTATTATTGTTTTGTTTYTTCTAGTGATGCCATTTAGRTTTTGMCATTTTTTCTTTTATATGTTCTCTGTATTCATCACACAWATATTTATAGCTCTGTAGCCWATTGTATTAGTAGTTWKTTTCCCCAGTAATTTTCCATGGCTTTCCYCTAGGCAGAAAGACAAAACAAATTCCAGAGCTCCAAGCCCCAGGGGTACAAGGCCCCAGTGCTAYCTTGGTTCTTCCAGGCTRTCAAGGTRGAGAACGACTCTTCCAGATACATTCTCATGGACAAAGTACAGCCAGTGCCAAAGGGGAGGCTCCAGAAAAGGGGCTTGACCTGGGGGGGAATTGCATCACCACTTGTCCTCCTAATTGATGCTTTTTATCRATTATGCTAATTTCATAAAACATATAAAAATGCACTTACCCATGGGGGGGGTATGGGCTTTTGTGGGCATCTTTCCATAACTGCCTCTGAAGGCCTTCAAATAAAGATCCCCTTTTATATTACCTCCTTACTAAAATGATCTCGTTTCATTTCCAGGTTGAGAAAAAGGCAACACTATCAGTCCTCTGTTCACAACCTKCAGCTCTGCAGGACACTTCCCCTGGTTGTTTCCCTCATCAGCTGTGTCAGAAGATCATCTTTCACACAGTCCAGGARTCTCCTGGGCTGCTTTGTCTCTGCTGKGTTAYACTTTCAGCRGACAAGTTSAAGTCCCCAAAGATGTCATGTCTCCAAGAGGTTCAGGAATGACAGCATTGCCATGAGTCTCTTTCATGCCGTTTAGTGCAAGGCAGGCTGATATTGGCATCCATCTGTCCTAATAGTTCAACAACAGGACTTTTTTCTAATTTTGAGAAAGTGRAGAGAGAGAGAAACCTACCTCTTTCCAGTCACAGTTATGTGTTGGTGTCAGGCTTTAGTCTGACTGCTGTAAAGGCTGAAATGATCATTTAAATTCATGCTTGCCATCGTCTTAACTCACCCCTGCATGGACAAGTGCCCTGGCTCACAGAGCTCCTGAACACTTGGCACACATGGCTTTAGTTTCAGGACTATGAATGCAGTGACTGTTTTCTGGGTCCTACTGTAGCTTTTTTTAAAGACACTACTAATGCTTTCAAACTGTTTTGATTTCTTTTCATTTTGAATCTCCATTTACACCTCTGGGGTGGACTTCACCCTAGGACAAGAGATGTCCTCCCTCACAGATGGGACAGACTGCCCCCATGGCTGTGGGGTCACATGTGGCACACGTCCAAACCCTTCAACACTCTTAGACCATGCTGCCAAAACCACCAAGTTAAAGATTCCCCATCCAGAGCCCACATGTAAAATTGAGAGGAAAATACATACTTTCCATAGCTTTGTGACATAATTATTYGCAATACAGTAACACCTGAAGTCTCCTGAGGATATTAGATTCTGCTGCATTTTTAGGAGGTGTAAGCACAGCATGAACTGTGTTCTCTGAAGTGACAGCAGATGAAAGCACCAATAAAAGYGATGTTTTCTTTCCCTTCAGTGAGTGGGCTGGCAGAGGGCAGTCTGAGATGCCTTTACAGAAGCTATTTTAAAATTATCAGGGCATCATCCTGAGATCCTGGGACAGAGMTGTGGATTGAATTCAGATTTCTCAAGACACAGTCAATAACTTTCATCCAAAGCAATTTCCTTCTGTGTTGCTGACAGGCGAATTGGAAAAGTGACAGATGACAGACAAGCTGGCAGGGTGACAGGAAAGTTTCAGATGCAGTYTGCAGAAATGGCAAGAACATCCATTTTTCTCCCACACCAAAAGCTCACTCCTACCTTTCCATCAGCTTCTGTTTATAGCTTGCTTTGCCAGAAAGGGCGGTTTCATTTTTTCATGGAAGTCCTTTCAGAGTCAGTCATCCAGGGCAATTGAGCATAGACATTAAGATAATTACAGTGAAAAGTTATTAAGTCCTGGCCAACTCTTGTGCTGTGTTTGCTCTATTTTTCTGAATACAAATTTCTTGCAAAATTAAACCCCACACCACACTATAAATACACCCCTGTGGTGAAACAACCCAGAACATTCATGTGGATCTGCAGGAATCTTTTCCCTAAAGTAAAGAACTATGGGGGGAGGGGARGAAATCAAATGGGAAAACTGAATTTATGAAAACAAAACCCTTAGAGAATCAAAAATGCAGAAATTAGAAAACCAGAAATTAAAAGGACTTGTCAACAATTTTTGCCTTTCTGCTTCATTCTTGAAAAGGGGGTCTGATCGCATATTTGTGTTGTTAGTCCAGCATCTTTCAGTATTAAAAGTCAGACAGTGTCATTTGAGTCTTTAACAAGAGTCTTTTTACTGTTCCATATGAGACCTGTCTGTGTGCTTTCTCTGCCTCTCAGCAGTCTCTGCTCTTGTCCAACCAGCATTAATGCAATACAAGCCAAGTACGGACCATGGGTGAAAACCAGGCATGGGCCTGCACTAAAACACAGACAAAAACAGTCTGTGGAGGAGGAAATGAGGGAGGAAAGCAGCTGATTGTAGCCTGACATCTCAATAAGGAGAAGAAAAGAGAAACACCAGAAAAGTGGGGAAAGAGAACAAAATAAAAACATTGGGTCCACTGTGAAACAGCAGAGGCAGCACTGTACAGTAAAAGTGCACCAAGAGTCATCTCTGATGAGCCTTGGCTGAAAGCTGTGAGCAAATAAAKAGACACCTTCTCTTAGTGGCAAGGGCTGCCCTTGTGTCCAGGGGAACAATGTACACACTGGTTCTGGGGCATGTGACTGCCATCCATGGCTTTGCTGAAATAACCTAGAAGACCCCAAACCTCTGTTAACCAGCCAGGTCAAAAAGGAATAGTAATATGAATAATGTAACAATTAGGTTTTGTCAGTATTTAATGTGCTCACTCCAGGAAAGGTTTAAATAATAATTCTGATTAATACAAATTATTCAAATTTTACAGAGGTTGTCAGCTGTCCTCCCCTAAAAAGTATAATGAGTAACGATGGCAAAATTATAACAAGAAGGCACTAATAACTTGCATTTAGCTTTTTAAATTGTAAGGAACTTTACAAACAATCACTGATCGATTTAAATCCTCYGGTTGTCCTGTGGTGTGGATGTTGGAAGTGTAAGACAGTTGTATTAGTCAGAGAGATAATGAAATTCATCATGCTCCCCACTGAAATAACTGTCCACTTTCATGTTAGAAAGGAAAAGTATTTGACTCTTGATGTTGGCATTARAGAGCAGATCTTTTAGCTGCCATGGACCCAGAGGAAACCAACAATTTATTCCAAAGCTGATACACTCCTAGTAATGTTTCCTACTGTTTGCCACAAAGATGACTTCTGTTACCTTGTGTACCTTTAGAGAATACTCTGCTGTGCAGAACTGGTCTCTCATCAAATACAATAATAGTATTATTAACAACAGTGGCTGGCACACTTCCAGTGCCCTCAATCAGTTCTGAAGCCACTTCTAAAATGAAATATTAGTCCCTGCATGCAGGGATATGAAATCTAAACTCAGTCTTCACTTTCTAAAAGTACCCATTTTCTGCAAAACAAGCCAAAGCTTCCTTACAGTGAGGGAGAAGAGGTAGCTGCTTGGTTTAAGGGAAAGCTCCATTTTAAGATCTGAAAGTAATWGCTTAGACTTGAATAGTCTAAGTGTGAATGCATCTCCTATTCCTCTTCAACTCTGTAAATTAGCATTACAGTTTGCTTTTCAGAGAGAGGTATTAGCTCTGTTGGACTGCTTGGCAGCTCTTGCTCCGCTTCTGTTTATCTTTTGTAAAGGTCGTGTTCCTGCTTGCAGTAGAATTGGCAACTGAAGTTGCTGGCAAAAAGGCTTTCTCTGCACAGAATTGTGAGGGACTTAAGGCAGGAGCATAAACCTAAAGTAACCACTGCAAACATTTCACAGGGTTTAGATATGTAAGATTACCGTTGTCCAAAAAGCAATGATTTTGGATTCTATTCTAAATGTTTTTTATACCATGCTTAACATCACAGTAACAGAAAACAAAGTAGCTGCAAACACTTCTCCAAATACCAGATGAGGTAAACTTGAAAAGTGGAGCGCTGGCAAGACAGTGCAGAAGCACTTGAGCTGCTTCTGCAGGGAGCTGGCTGGTGCCAGAACAGAACAGCTGTGCTGCACTGCTGGGCTGAGCCAGCAAAACTTGCCCAGCGWTTTCCAGATGTGTTGCTTCAGTGTCCAAGCAGGTACCCTGAACAGAGCAATGCAACATCTGGGGAACTGCCTGGATGTGGTGAAATTGGAGATCTGTGCACAGTGCTTGTTATATCATGAGTTTTTCTGGTGCATGAAATCAGTGGWGCCATGAAGCCACTGGTTTTGGCACGCGCCCTCTAAAACGTGTTGCTGCATGGGTAATTATTGGGCATTTATTAGATTAGACAAGCTCCATGTCCACATGACTACAAGTCCTAGAGTGAAGAGCATSACCTCACTTTTGCCCATTTGTGTAGAACAGATGATTGCCTTCTGCAAGCTCAATCCCTTCAGAGGCAGTGCTACTGAAAAGAAAGGGAGAGCTGTGTGTTGTGGGGAGGCAGATTGTGAGGAGAGAGAGATAGTGCTGAGGGCAGTCTTGACTTTAATACGTTGCAGCTGTGTTAATTATCCAAGAGTGGGAACAGCCTTGCCCTCACAGCCATGGGTGTGATAAAAGAGGGAGTTGGCTAGGAGGGAGCAGTTGCAGTGTGCTGGCTGTGCTGGGAGGAGGAGGGGACAGGAGGTCATGCAAGGGACAGGTAAGGTCAGCTCCTGTAGGGTGGGACAGACAGGTGGCTGGGCTAGGGACAGGAGGGAGTGAGCTGGTCCTGCAAGAGGGAGAGAGAACCAAAGCTGTGTGGAGCTGTCTTTTGGAGGGGGTGTACAGAGAAAAGGTGTAAAAGGCTGCTAGATAGCAAGGTCCTGGTGCTTATAGTCCTCTGGAAGTTTTTAAAGAAGCACTCTGAGTGCATGGCTGTCTCAACTTCTACAGTGTGCTGCTTCTATATGTGTTGATGTGAAATCTGTACTGCATGCTTAGTCTGGTACTGGAACCAATGTTCTGTGACCGTTTCAGTTTACAGTTCAAGTACAGACAGTGACAAAACAGCAGAAAGCTGATGTGTCCCTGTGATGTTCCAAGAGAGCAAGCAGACCAGGGATGGTGGTGCAGTTTACCTTTGTATCTTTAGCCAGGAAATACAGGCTTAGTGAATGCCTTACTGTGAAATGCTGAAATGGGGGGGAAAAGAATCCAGAAGAACATGACTAGATGGATGCCAGCTCTCTGAAAGGCAGGTTTAACCAATGCAGGCATGCTCCCTCTGGGACCCCAGCTTAGCACTCATCATCCCCAGATCTGCCCTTAGATCACACACACGCTCCCAAGTGGTGTAMATTTGCCATTATGTGGCTTTGGGTGGCAAAGACAGGGGCACTAATTAATCCTGGAAGCTGGGACAGAGCAGCACAGACTTCTTATCAATGTGATTACATCATGCATTCTCTCCTTTACTCCTCAAGATGTCTGGTTAAATACAGTTGAGATGGTTTTGCATTCTTTTAACACTTTGTACCAATTAGAGTCCACCTGTAACTGTAAACTATCTCAATTAAAGGTAGCTACCATGATCTCACCCTAGCTATCCTATCTAAAAAATGCACCCACCTTAATCTAATTTCTAACTGCACCACACAGGCTTCTTAACTTCTAATACAGGCCCAAAACTTGAGGCCCAGTTTGGTATAGCTCAAACTTCATTCCAAAGAMACSTCATGYCCACATTCTCTACAGGGTGGCCATTGCCTGCAGCAGRRYTGAACATAAGCTACAAATAGCTGACATTCCTCTTTGGCACTCAGGAAGCCTGGACAGGACCACAGCTTAGATCTGCTCTGCTGGTACACAGCAGTCATGAGCTCTCTGAGGAATCTGTGGATCCATCTCTCCTGCGGGAGGATGGAAAAAGTATTCTCCCTAGCAGTTCCATATGGTGTCATGGGCAAATTTCTGCCTCTCAGGAATGCTTTGGGGTTAATCTGTGAACTATAAATCATTCCCCTGCTTGGGTAGTCCTTTAGTCACTAGCGCCCTGCCTTTTCCAGTTCTAATACTAATAACCTTCTTCAGCAACTTGAAACATTTTCTGTCACTGCACTTCATTTTACCTGGCAATCTGCACCATGCTACCCAAATCTGCAACTTCTCCTGCACCTGAATTAATCCAATAAAGCTTATTTCAAGTGTATTCTCCTCTGATCTCATGCAACATACAGAGCATAACAYTTATAACCTAACACTGTTATATAGTTTACTTCAACTGTTTGAATAACAAAATTTATAGATGGGATTAGAAAAAGCAATAATTAGACCCCAAACTGTGATGGCTCTGATGGCAGAATAGGAAAGCTTCACTTTTCAGCAGCTGAGATTGTGGCAATTTTTGGAACAAAAAGTCCTATGAACCTCCAGTTCATATTTYTGCTTTGGAAACACCCAGTCTAAATAAGCAAACCCAAGATTTTTACTTTATAGAAGAGAAAAATGAGAAGAAAGCAAATTAAGAAGGGAACTGGGATGCCAGAAAAAGACAGAAACAGGACTCAAATTGAAATGCAAGTCCAATGCCTTAGTCATGAGGCTGTCCTTTCTTTCCATACTAAGGACTTAAAAATTTAAATTCTTTTTTGAAAAATAAAAAAAAAAGAGTGTAGAAGAAAAATTAATGTACAGAAGTTTATGTAGGACTGCCATTACTGTCCTTTTCACTTACCACATTGGTTAATGGTTTTCCTTCAGATGCCCCACTGTGCCATACAACATTGAATCAAATGTGCCAGCTAAATCTGCTACTGTCTCATAAGGTACTTAATTTTTCTTTTAGCCTAAGAAATTTCAATTATTCCAATCTCAGAGAAACAGTCCTGCAGGAAAAGAAGTTATCATTTATCTAAGTATTGATTTCAAGTGATGAGAGTCAGAGAGACATAAAATGAAAATTTTGGAGCTGAGTAATCTGAATTTGAGATCCATTTATTAAAAAAATATATAATTTTGAAAAATAGCCAGCATTTGAAGCAAGCAAGGTGAAGGCATGTGTGTTACCTGCTACACAAGCAAASTTGTTCCAGTTTTCAACCAGGCTGACCAGCCAACTTCCCCTTGAGAAGGCCCTGAGACTGAACTGCTTGTGGGCTGCACTGGATGCACAGCTTTCTTAAGCACAGTTAAAGTTTAAACAAAGCACAAGAGGACTCAACAGAAGTGTTTGTATAAAAAAACACTTTACTGAAAAGTGGCCTCAAAGTGCCGGTGATGTGTCAGGGWGCTTATGTACAAAGAACTCAAATAAAATATGCTTTATAAAACTGTGTGGGTATCGGATGTCTCCTCAATCAAGGCTCTCTGAGGGTATTTTTGGGCCTCTGAGTCAAAAAGCATTTGTCTTCCTCCTTAAAATATCTTGCTTCCCTTTTCCAGCCAGCCTCCTTCTTCATGCCCCTGTATGGGTGTTTTTCCAAACGACCTCCACTCCAAGTCTTCATGCATTTTAATTACCTTGAGGTGGAGTCCAGAATGTTGATGATCCTTTATTACATTAAATCTCTGATTAAGTAAGGTGGGCTCTTTTTGCCTCACTCCTTTAGTGGGAAAGATTTGTATTCAGCACACAAAGTTTTAATGCCCGACAGCTGAAGTTTAATATCTTGTCATAGTTTCAGGGATTAATTTAGAGTAATTGAAAAAAAAAACCTCAGGATTATGATATAAAGAACTGCAGATCCTATGGAGTAAATACATCCACAAAGGAAAATTATGTGTATTTATGCATAAATTTACCATTAATTTTATTTTAAATTCTCTGATTTTTTTTCTGTTCTTATCAAACTTGTGCTCAGTCCTTTCTTGGTGTGTATCTTTGAAACCATAGTCACATGTCTGCTAGTTTAGGGAATTTGAAATGAAGCTGCTTCACCAGCAGAGTGGTAGCATTGCTAAATGTGCCTTTCCCTTGCCATAATTTTCAATGTTCTTCCCAGTTTTATTTAAAGTGAGAGGAAGTTTTACACTGATTACAAATAGAATTTACTTGAAATTATTTTAAAGTCTTTATCCACTCAGCATATCCAATTCTTTCTTGATTGACAAGAAACTTATGATAAAACTCACTACAAAATATATTTTCTCCTGAGTATGAGCAGAAGTTCCATAATGAGTTTATTGAACTTTAGCATTACAAAATTTTGACTCATTCTTACATCTGAAGCCTTTAGAAATGTTTCTGCCTTTACAGTGTCACTCGTGAGCAATGAAAGCATGATGATTTGGAGAACAAAATTCAAATTATCTCAAAAAAATAATTGTCAAATTTTTTTTTACCCTCAGCTTATATATTTCAAATATGCTTTCTTGTCCTTCTGTGTGTCTTATGCATTATTGATGAACAAAAGCACAACAACTCTGGAAATAAAATGCGAGTATCAAAAATACTAAGCTTGAAAAATAAAGATGAAATCTCTCAGAGGTACTAATTACTGAGACTGAAAAACAGTGTGGTAAGGGCTGCAAGAGCAAGTCAAAACTGTTTTTACTTTTCCATGGTATAAATCAAGGAAAGTATTACCAACTGGAAGAAGATAAAGGAATGGAACAAGGCTTCTTTCAAACAGATTGTTTTATTTGACTGTGAGAACATTTTGAGAAAACAAAATGCATACACCAGGACCTCTTGAGTACTTTAGTTACATCAAAACAACTGTGTAAACTTTTCATGAAGCGTCTGTCAGAAGATCTGTATGCAGTTAAAGCCCAGCCCTGCATCAGGGTGTTTGTTTCACAGGACCACCACTGCCCAGCTCCACACTCAGGGTTCAGTAATCAGGTTTTGCCCACACCTCATTTTATGTAAGCTGTCTTAGGACAGGGAGGGGTTTTTGGTGTTAGTGGTCATGTTGAGAAAGATGTGGGRCTGATGCCTCTTTAGGTATCAACAGCACAAATAACACTTGGCACTGCTTGCAACARTGGCTTAGCTGAGAAACCACAGATGGGTCACAAGTGCCTCAAGTGGTCTTAAGTAAAGGACAGAGTTTGAAAGGGGGGCTGTTCAGTAGGGAAAGAGAAGAGAGAACAGTGAAATGGTGCTGTCCACTGCAGCRCTTACCTAAAATTATTTGAATACACATACAAGGGGATATCTACTTTTGCTGAGCCCTGTTAGTTTTGCAAATACAAAGAGCTTTTGACATGAACTAGGTAAGAATAACTGCCTTGGAGAGGTGTACTGAGCAAGAAGAGGTGAATACTATTTGTTTCCTCTCTTCACCTCTGATTGCTCGTTCTTTGAGTCCTTGTGCACATGGAAGCARTCACCTAATCTTCCACTGAATTATTTGTGTGTTACGTCAGTGTTTGCAGGTTGARGGCTTAATGGACAAGGTCTGTATCTGTTATCAATTTGTCTCAAAAGCTGAAAGTGAATGATGATGATTTTGGCCTGAGTCTGCAAAGATTGATGAATTTTCACTGTTCATTTCAAAACAACTTGTATCAAAAATTCTTCTGCCACACA
Organism: Alauda arvensis; assembly: GCA_902810485.1. NCBI lineage: Eukaryota > Metazoa > Chordata > Aves > Passeriformes > Alaudidae > Alauda > Alauda arvensis. The sequence goes on from CADDXX010000480.1 coordinate 550,970, forward strand.
TAACAGTCATAATACGTTTTTATGTTGTCAACAATAAATYAAAACAAGTCTAACACCACATATTGCTATGGACAGCAGTCAGATTACTAGCTATGTTTGCCAAGGGTGTCCTAGAGCTGCCTGCCAGCACCACTTCTGCAGGAATGGCAAGCCTGCTATTTTCAATAATAATTTGGAATTAGATAAGGAGATAATTACATAAAGAACAGGAAGGAGAGAGAAGGGTGAAAACCAGACGTGCTGGGTCTTAGCAGCTTCATGCTTGATGTGAAGGCAGGTGGATGGTCACTGCCTGATCACGGTGCCATCAGTAGCATCAGAAAGGGGCCRGCAGATGCTGACCTCAGACCTGCTTGAGGAGCTGTTTCCTGTGTTCCTGGAACATCTTCTTCCAAGAGACAATAAATTATGGTATTTGCCCAGGAAAGGTAATGTAATGAGAACAGATAAGTGAAATGTTTAGGCTGGCTTTGGATGAAGTCTTGGAAACTGGCAGTTTGCCTTCTGGGCTCTTCTGTCTGAATTAGGTTTTATGCACTTTCAGGGAATTGTGTGTTTCTTAGATTTCTCATTAAAATTTTKCAAGAATAAAATAAGTAATACATTAAGACACCTTTAAATCAGATTTCAAATATTCACAGACCTATTAAAAACATGTAGTGAATTTTTTTTTCATATAAAATCAGCAAATTTGGCTCCAGAGTAATGTTTTTTATGCGTTTCTCAACATTTCAGTGCTGTTCATAATTTCAAATATAGTTTTAAAATTTCATTTGGTTTAATAACAAAGGTAGCCTTTCTTCCTTTTTCATAGCCACAGACTAGGCAGCATCAAAAAGTGGCTTATAGGCCAGAGCTTCAGCTAAAGTTTGACTTAACCATCTCCACTAATGGATTTCAGTATTGTTTGCTCATATTTTCTCATGTAAACATGTAATTAGAGCTCACAATATGAGAACAATGGTTCCATATTTGCATTTTTTTCTTGCAAATTTCATTATAATTTTCTTGTCATTCTGTTTAAGTAGAATTCTATTGTGGTGTTTATGAGCACTGTATTCTGCCACCCTGGTATTATAAATTCACATACCATAATAAAATCACAAACTGTTTAGGGATTTGCCTGGTACTGAGWTTTACTAACTGAGATGATGTTTCAAAAATTCTGGCTTTTAACCTGTGAGACAGAGTCATGARTTAATGATATTTAAGATGTGCTATTAAAAAAAAAATAAAGACCTCTACAGCATCAGTCTAATATTTACTTCCCATAATCAATTAAAATTTACAAAGCATTTTGGATCAGAGACCCAAAGTAGCTAGCACCTGCTCTTATTTGGGAATTAATGCACCYAGGGAATTCCAGCTAATAGAGTGTTAAACAGCAAGAGGGATTTAAAGAAGTACATGAGCAAGCAAATAAACTGTTGTGCTTATTGGATGATCTCACACCTGAGAGAGAACAGAAGTGACATAAGAAAAAATGCTGGTTTGGGTTTAAGTGTATTTACTGAATATTACTTATACCAACCTTAACAGCAGTGTACCTTTCAAGTATCTTGGGAACTTACTTTGCAAGCCCAGTTTTTGTGTAATTGCTCCTCATAGCTTCTGAGTAAGATATTTGGGTTCTTTCARAGCTCTAAAAACAAATCTTCTCTCTTGAAAAAAATTATTTTGCCTAGAAAAGGCTGGCAGAGAAACTAAATTAAACCAGTACAGTTGCTGGTGGGTTTGTTTGACTGTTCAGAACCTGGTCCACAGCCTTTTGGAAAGAGTTACCTCAGCTCTAGGAATGGCCACAAACTCCATCTATGCAAGTCAAGGGAAAGAGAAAAGGTAACCCCCTAGTCCAAGACTGATCCCATTACTAGAGGTGAGAAATTTTTGGTAGCTACAGGTTACCACAGAGATTTGCAACAGGAGAAAGAGATTAACAAGTGACTCCCCTCCATGCTTTGACACACAGGGAGTGTTTAAGCCACTGCAGGTGGACAGAAACAATGAGCATGAAAATCCACTTGTGATATATTTTGGCTGGCTTGTTGCACATCTGCTGGYATAGAGCCTAATTTACACTTCAAATACTGTGATTTCCCTTGTCAGTGCTTCTTTGTATTGTGCATTTCACAATGCTAAGTTAATTGCCATCACTTACTTGTAAGGGAGATTACTATTGTTGACCTGAAACTTTCACAAGGTCTTTTCAGTCAGTCATTGCAGCCATCCCCATTGCCCCTTGCACTGTGGGACACTTGCAGGGACAGGAAAAAACAGGAAATATGTGCCAAAGCATCYCTGAGGTACCCTCTACATGTGTACAGTAATTTCTTTCTGTCCATTGCCCTTCCTGGACATGTCAGAAGTGAATCTGCTTGAAGTATTTTCTTCCCAGACAGTTTTTGGAGCAGTGAGTCACTCTTACAGTCAGACATCAGTTGGTTTCATAAATGAGGCAGCTGCCCCTTTTTTTTTTTTAGGGTCCTTCTGCACAATGCCCATTTTTAGACAAGTATAATCTGGAACTTTCCATTGTTACTTTGGAAACTTTCCTTTGTTTGTCCTGCTGGTATCTTTGGTTCAGCATGGTGAAGATTGCACAAAAGTAGATGTTTATCAAGAAAGATCTCAGCTGTTTGAGCCACAGCTGTATTGCTTTAGGTATTACAGTGTTTGAATCAGGCTTTTGCACTGTCTATGCAACTGAGCTCCACTCTCCAGCTCTTTGCTCCAGGTTTACCACAACCCTTTCCTGTGGGAGGTGTCAGCCAAGAAGAGAGGCAGAGAGCTGTACCAAACCACAGGCAATGCTTCAGTCTTCTGCTGTTGTTATTATTTTTGTTGTATTGTACCCACTTCTATCCCTTGATATGAAATAGCATAGGTGGTTCCATTGTCTTATCAGTTTCTTCTTCAAGTGAATGATGGCATAACCATTGACCTCAGGTGGAAAACACAACTGAGTGTTTTTTTCCAGCCTACCCAGGGTGTCATTCATCTCAGCTTGCACCTTGGGTGCCCTTAGAGCCCTCTAGTCCATGTTTGAAGGCTTGTCTTTGCCCATCCTGAAGGCTCTGGAGATTTTCCTGATGATCTTAGAGCTGCATCAGGGATTCCCTTTCAGTGGCCACTCTGGAGAGGCCAACATACTGATTTGACCTTCTGCCCCTGGTGGACTTGTTCCTTGGAATGATTTGTTGTATGTCCATTTGTTTACCTGCGTTGTCTAAAAAAAAAATACYTCTGCAAGTGCAATTTATAACAGAGAAGGTAGATCTTCCAAAACTGCTAGCAAGCAAACAGAGCAGGAATGAACTGCYCAGAGTAACTGGTCTGTGCCCTGGAGTTGTTCTGTTGAACAGTGGTGCACCTTTTGCTGAACAGTAAAAATGAGCCACCCTGTTGAGTTAAACCAGTGCTCCTTAGAGCCTTATTTGCATAATGGTCTGCAACAGAAAAAAAAGGGCTACATTTTAAGAATGGAACAACATATCCKTGATATAATCTCCCACCTTCACAGCAGTTCATGATCCTGCTGRAGCACAGGTTCCAGCTGCACCTTCATGCTGAGATACTGATGACAGATTYTTTTTCTTTCTTCGTCTGAATAATTTTTAAATTCACTGAATTCAAAATTACCTCTAACATTAAGTTTTCCAGTTTAATGTTCCATTACTTGGGTAAGTGTTTCTGTTTGTTTGATTGTTTTAGAATTCTCGCTAGTTTTTAAATGATGTAATTTTTCTGTTCACCTCCTCTACACCATTGTGATTTTATGGAGTTCATAATGTCACAGCTGAACTCTCTCTTTTCTGGGCTTGAAGAGTACATTTTTATTTACAAACGTGCTTAATGGGAGCTTATTTKCAAAGGCTTCCTTCAGGTGCTAAAATTGAAGAGTTTTACCTCCTGTCCTTATATCAGGTAGGATTTTTACCTTGAGATGATGGTACTGTTCCAAAATACACATTCTAAAGTATCTTGTAACAACAGAATTAAACTGTCACAAGAGCCTCTCACCAAACTCCAATGTGCATATGACAATGCAGAGGAATGAGCACTTCAGCTTTTTCATTATTTGCCTTTATCCTGGAGCAGTGTTTCTTCAATTCTATCTGTCTGTCTATCTCTCTCTCTCTCTCTCTCTCTCTCTCTCTCTCTCTCTCAGAAAGGACTGTCTAGATTTATTGTCAGTTTATTTACAGTTAAATATTATAAAAATGCATAAGGTTCATTCTTATATTGCATTTTAATTATTTTTTCAGTATTTTTTCTGAAGGTTATACATCCAAGTGCGCAACAACCCTTTGAAAATRTGATCAACTAGATGTGTAAAATCAGAAATTATAACCCATTATTATTTACACAGATCTGAATAAATTTTTGTTGTTGTTTAAAATATAACAAAAAYCTTCTGTTGCCTTAGACAACAAAATGTATATGTACCCATATACACATCAGTAAACTGGTGAGGCTGCTATTTTCCCCTGAGTGCATTGCTATGTCTTGTTAATTTTCAGAGAAAGCTGTTTATGGACTCAACAGCTGTGAGTATCTCATTACATATGATATACTCACAAGTCTTTGTAATCAAATTCCACTGTTTGGTAGAAATAGGATCAGATTTACCAGATGAGGCAGCAGAACCCTGTAGTCAGAATTCAAGGGTTTAAACACAGCACTCTTTTCTGCAAATGTGTCTTGAAAAATAATTTGCTACTTTTCTCTGCAGAAATTCCCTTAATGCAGATCATTTAGAACTGGTTGAATAGTAAATAAATGAAGAAATAAATATTTCTAACCAAACATAATACAATTTGAGATTAACATTATTGATCCTCTTCCAAAACCASTTTGAGGCTTGCTGCAAATTCCTGTAGCTATTTAGAATAAAAGGGAATGTGTAGAAGTATTATTTGATTGTGTTGTCTATGCCAGAAATACAAAATAGGAAATATAAACAAGAAACATCTGAATTTTAATTCCAGCATTTCTACAGAGCCTCTGCCCATTTTCATAAAGGGTTTATGAATTTTGCATGTCCCATTTGCCATATGACCAATCTGAAATGATTTTTGACCCAGTCAAATACTCACTGAAAACTTAAATGGCTTCAGCAAACCCCTATCCAGTCCCTTGTTTACATATCAAAAGATTGATCAAATCCTAATTTAAGGCAGGCACATTTGARATATCAGCCTTTCTGCCTGTGTTTCAATGCTGCTTCCTATAAAATTATGAGAATAAATTTAACCATTCCCATAAGATTTTGGGAGGATTCATCAGGATGTCCTTGTAAAACTGAAAAGCACCAGTCTGACAAACATCTTCATCAGAAGTGTTTATCTTTGCTGCTACTTAGATCCAAAGAAATGAAATATTGATTGTCTTCCTAGATTGCTTTAACCCTTTCCTACTTTCACTGCAGCAAGTGGTGTTCACACAGCAGCAATTACTTARAAAACCTCTTACTGGACATGGTCACATTCCTATTAAGTGGGTTTTTAAACAAATTCTTAATGGTTGATGATTTTTAGCAAACTTTTAGTGTTTGGTTTGTTTTTTTTTCATTTAAAAAGAAAATTTAAAAAGAAAAGCTCTGGAAATAGCCCTCTTCATTTCAGCAGGGAACCTTTATCTTGCATACAAATAACATGCCATGATCCCAGAGAGAAAACTCAAGGGAAACTTGATTATCAGTGTGTAGGAAGACTACATCCTTTAGGTCTTCTATAAATTTGGGTGTGGAACGAGYGAGATAATTTTGCTCATTCTGCTTCTAGTTTGAGATTTCTTCTCTGTGATTTATTCATAGAAGACTTCTTAATTGGCTTGTTCAAGATCAACACATCTGCAGGCTGGGGAGCACCTTTGGTGTATTGCTGAGCAAACCAGTGTGCCTTGAATGTGGTGATGTTTAGAAGTACCTGTAAAGCTTCAAAACATCCATTTGCTGCAGTTTAATGTCACCAAGAAAGAGCTCTTCATATCTGCAAAATGACAGTTTTGCTTTCAAGCTTTCCTTTCCCTAGCTGTAATTCTTATGCTCTGAATTTTATATGATATTTATCTATTATTTTAAGAGTAACTTCCATAAATAACTTACAATTAAACAAAATAATTAGGTCCTGAAARAAAAATTTAATGCTTTGCATCTGACGAGGACTATTAATGTCTCCCAGAAAGGGCTGCAGACACATTGGACATCACAGCTAAGATGAAGTGCCAAGGCTATAAAAACTAAGATAAATGACTGTTTTGCTTAAGCCTGTCTGCTGTTTATGGGCCTAAGAGGGCCTTAGCTTCTGAGTGATAACATACACTGCATCCACCCACAACACTTTCACTTTGACTCATTTTCACACATTTTTGAGGCAGCTCTGTTAGCACTCTGTTCCATGAATATTGCTTTAAAAAATGGCTTGTAAATGCTTCATATCACTCATGTTCCTAATGGCATTTGTGCCCTTTGTGGTGCATAAAGGCAACTTAATCATTCCAAATGCCATGTCACATCTTGGCWTCCCACTGGGAAACCTGGCAGTGTTTGGAGGCTTGGCAATGYGACATTACAGGCACTTAAACTGCATCTGCAGCTCTCTCACAGGCTAGATGAGGAGGGAGGGGGGAAGAGGAAAGGCATTTTTAATGTGTGGTTCAGGGTTTAGACCTAAACTGGGACTAGGAATAGGGAGATCCAGTAAGAAGTGACAGAGAGTAACATGCTGCAAAGATTCCCGCCCTGCTCCTGCCTTGCCTGAAAGGAGTTGCATTATCCCAATTATTTTGGCTGGTCAGTCTTGGAGGCTCCAGCAAAACCTTAAAAAGGAGGGGCCTACACAGGCTTTCATTTGAGCCTTGGCATCCATTTGAGCCAATAACCTTACGCTGCTGTGGTTGTTTGGCCAGGAGGAGCAAARCTGATTGTGCCTCCTTTCCCTTTGGGAAGCAACCCTTTTAATCTCCTCTGCCAACTGAGAGTCGCAGCTGTGGCCCCTGGGGCTCTGTGCAGCAGGGCAATGCTGGACACTCTGGTTTGCCCATCCTYTGCCCCCAAAATGCAATTGTAATTGCAAGGGAAACAACCCAAATGTAGGTTTTCTTCATATCCCCAAACCCAATTGTTATAATCACCAGGTGATTGTTTCCGATGCTTCCTCTCTGGCGTGTCCTGCTGGTCTTCACCCCTCAGCTACTGCATTTTTTCTGGGAACAGCATTACTTGATTCTGCCACTCTGAGAGCTGGATGGAGTGTGCTGTTCCCTGGGGTAAAACATGGTTATCTTGGTGAATCTGATTTAGGTTCCCATTTGGAAATTTTGTTCTCTCTGGCTACAAGAAAAGTTGTAATTGGTGACTGAAGAGCTTCCTTAGAGCAAAACAGTGTTTAGGAGAACAGATAGAATTTAGAGAATACATACCTCACTTACTCATATAAAACAGCCTGTGCTGCTGGCTCACAAGATAATTTGTGGTTTTCCACATGGAGGGTTTGTAAGTACAGATTTCTACCTGAWTGTCTCAGCCAGAGTTTCCTGTCGTGTCTCACAGATGCAGGGGTCCTTTCAAGGCCCTGCCTCTCCCCAGCCCCGGCACCATCTCAGGACAGCACAGCAGCAGCACAGCAGCTTGGGGGCTGCCAGTGTGGGGCAGCTCCCCTCCCTCACAGCAATCTGGAAATGGAGGCTGCATSACTGCCTTTTCCTCGTGCTCTGTTCCTGCACCACATGGATTTTATGTGTGCATTTTATGTGTGACTGATGTTCTGTTACGAGGGGAAAATAAATCAATTTATTTAGATATGTTGCTTCACTACCTTACTYGTTTCCATTTCTGTTAAAATGCCARTATGAAATACTATCATTCTAACTCAAAAGATGTATTTAAATTACAGGCACGATAACTCTTGGCCTTTTTTGCCTTTTGTTTTTAAGATCCAAGTTAGGYAAGAACAACTTCAGAGCATTTTAATAAAGTTCAGAAACATATATTTAAAATGTATAGGTGGGAAGCAACAAAGAGACAACGCAGAAGAAAAAGCAAGACCAAACTTTTAACAGTATACCAAGTAAGGRGAATGGTAATCAGTTCCTGTATTCCAGCTGGAGTGTGATTCAGAGTATATTACAGCTATCCAGGATTTAGTATCTTTATACACAGATATAGGAAAAATTTAAATACTCTTATATTTTCTCTCTAGTAAGCCACATAGTGTTGGATTGGATTGGATAAATTGCATAGATTGGATTAATAAATTKCYAAGGCATTTTTATCTTGGTATGGGCACAATGCTATTATTTGCTACTTGAAATACATAAAATAAAGAGTAATTATGTAATAATTAAACAAGAAAGGAAAATATATGATCCTGGAAATTAATTATATCCATCCTTTGATAGTCTCTCTTATCTATGGAGCACAGGATACTGGGATTACCATTCTACTGAAATTTAGTCAGGAGACTACATGCACAGTATGAGATCCTCTAAGCTGAAGCCCATTATAGCAGATAGTAAATGTGTAATGAAACTCTTTGGGTCTCAGATATTCACCGGATGAAATACAAATTTGATCTATGAAGCAACTTTTCAAAAACTGTAAGTGCCCAACAATGCAAGAGGAAACTTCTAAATGTTTGGGGGTTTTCCAGCTTCCYGGAGAAACTGGCTGCTCATGGCTTAGGTGGGTGCACTGGGTAAAAAACTGTCTGATGGCCAGATCCAGGGAGTGGTGGTGACTGGAGTCACATCCAGCTGGTGGCTGGGCAGGGGTGGTGTTTCCCAGGGCTCTGTGTGGGAGCCAGTCCTCTTTCACACCTTTGCCAATGATCTGGAGCAGGGGTTGAGTGCACCTCAGCCAGTTTGCAGCTGAGACCAAGGGCAGAGTGGATTGCTGATCTTCTGGCCAGCAGGAAGGATCCCCAGAGGGATGTGGGCAGGCTGGATTGATGACCAAGGCCAATGGCATGAGATTCAGCAAGGCCAGGTGCTGGATCCTGCACTGCAGGCAGTGCTCCAGGCTTGGGGAACAGTGCCTGGAAAGCTGCCATGTGGAAAGAAACCTGGGGGTGCTGGCTGACAGTGGCTGAACATGAGCCAGGTGTGTCCAGGTGGCCAAGAATGCCAGTGGCATCCTGGCCTGTGTCAGCAATAGTGTGGCCAGGGCAGTGATTGTCCCCTGTGCTCAGCACTGGTGAGGCCACATCTCAAATCCTGTATCCATTTCTGGGCCCCTCACTACAAGAAATCTTGTCTGTCATCCCTCCATTCTCTCTCTTTCTCTCTTTCTCCTTTTCTTTATCTCTATCCCCTTTGCTTTCTTAAGAAGTCATTCAGATTTAGGGATATATTTTATTATTAGACTTTACACACAAGAAGGGGAACAAGCTGAATGACAAAATTTCAGCAGAACATGATATTAGCATACATTAAAAGAAATTTTCATTGACAGTACTTGTCAGTATAATCCCAAAGATGTTTTCCAACTTTGAAAATTCTGTTTTAACAGTTAGTTTTGAACAGTTTAATTTGAACAATTCATTGCAGAAATACAGTTCGGAGAAATTTGTTTTAAATAGGAGAATGGACTTCAGATGTAATGGATATAAAAATGCAGTTTTGTTACCCAAAAGATGAACAATTACCTTTTTTTTTAAATGAGAAAGAAAAAAAAAGAAATATTGAGCTAAATTGGTTGTGTTGTTCGCTGCAATTCTTTTTGATTAATGAGAATACAAGGTTAAATTGTAATAATAAGTGTAGAAGTGTTGGTAACTTGATAATAAATATTGAGGTAAGTTTGACATAGCAGTGATTTGTGTTGCCAATAATAATTGGATACRCTAATGTTTTAATCAATAAAATTAGGAAATGCTTTCAAACCAACATGTAATACAGATAAAATAAGGCTTAAAAGGTTTTTCCTTGGCACTGTCCCTAAGGTGATGTTTCTGGAGACAGCAGAAACATTCTGCTCTGCTAGACTGCTAAACAAGGTGAAAAAGAAAGCAGGCTGAAGCTTTGGTGGAAGRAAACACAATTTGGTTTTGGTAATGAAATACTCATTTCTTTTTTTTGTCTTGTGCTTTTCTAAGGCTGTAGGTGTTGGTAGGACGTCAGTGTGATTAGTCAGAGGTGATCCTTCCACAGGCCACAGGTACTGTCCAGTCTTACTGACCTCAGGAGGAGCAAGACTTGAGCCTAGGACTGACCTTCCCCACCAGCAGCTTCTGTCCCTTTCTAGCATTTCCAGCATTTTCAATCCTCTTTGGCCCCCACAGCCCTGAGCCATCCACACCTCATCACAKTCAAGCTTTGTTTTCCAGCTGCTTAATTCTGCAATAACAGAAAGGCCAAACTAGAACAGAGCCAGTCCCTTCTGCACAKTTCCATATGTGCACAGCTGAAAACAACAATACACTGAACAAACCCAGGTGGAGATACCAGAATTTTACACCTGCTTAAATGCATCACRCTATAAATGCCTTGGGCTTTACTTACTGATCTCCTTAACAAAGCTCTTCTCAACATGCTGTCAACTGAGAGAAATCTGGCAAGAGCTCATGAAAATTACCACTCTCAGGAATACTTCTGAGGCATGAGTGGTCCTGTGAGTTTGGAGTTAGACAGTAAGAGGCAAATCTCTGTTTGTTTTAATCAGGAAAAATATCATGTTTACCGTTATGCATCCTCAGATGCCTTTATTTTTATCTCTAATGTGTATTAATCACTTAGAAGAGAACTGAGCACAAACATTCAAGTGCAATAATTTTCCTACAACAGAGTAATTTTTTTGTAGCAAGTAACAACAAATGAGAATCTTTTTGGACATAAACAGATGTGGCCAAAACAGCACACTGAGTTAATTAAACGACTGCATTCCCAATTGGATGATGGTTGTGGTTAATTACATAGGTGCTTGCTGATGGCCTATAGATAGCAGAACTTCTTGGCCTCAGACAACAGAACAGATGATTGCACAGCTACAGAGAGCATATGTTTTTCACTCCCCATGATTTGATTATATTGGACAAGATTTCATAAGAGAAGTTTTTTGTTTGCATGTTCTCCTATAACTCTGTGGTTYATCCAGTCTCTTGCAAGACAGCCTGGCCATTCAGCCAGCTTCATTTGAAGACCATCTTTTTTCAGAAAAAAATGACCTTCAAAGTCCAAAATCCCCTATCACTATCATTAAAGAAAATATCTTTTCTTACCTTTGTATTTTCACTTTAATTTACTCTTTCAACCAATACTACTCATTTTATTCCACTCACACTGGATCTACCAAAGGTTTCTACCTCTACTTTTCCTGTCCCTACTTCATTTTCCTGCCTTTTTCTTTCTCTCCTCTGTGATACTTCTTTCTTCTTCTCTGCAGAGGTGACATGTGCATTTTCTCTATACCTCTGAACCCAGTAGCTAAAGTATTGAGGATCCTACAACTGACTTTAAATGTGCAGTGCTTGTCAGCAGTCCCTGATATCATTGGGATCCTGTAAGGATCTCATGTTCTYGRCAAAGAGCTACCWYAGAATGTGCTAATCATGGTGTGAGKGTCAATCCCTTTCCCCCTACAGCTCTCTTACCCAAGCAGTTGCAAATGCTCCAGGTCTTGCTCATGGAAACCTTCCTGAGGTGAGGTGCCTAGCTAGGAAGCTCTGACTCATTTGGTGCAGTTGTCTCTAGGTTAGAGTTTGCAAACAAGAAGCATGAAAGTCACTTAATTTCCTCTTCAGACAGAGAGGATTCAAGGATAAGTGATAACTGGCATTCAGGTTGCTACCAGTTACAGAGAAGGGGTTAATAGAAAAAATGCATTGTGCCTTGCAGGGACAGAAGAAAAAGAACCTGGAGGCTGGTGGAAATACAGGAAAAGGAGAATAAAGTGACAGCTGAGATGAAGAGGAAAGWGATGTCTGAACCAAGTGAAGAGTTTGTCTGAATGAGATTTACTAGCTTTTGTCTTGTAATTTTAATCTGTGATGTTGCTTTTCTGTTTTTTGTTTGGGTGCTTTGGGTTTTTTTTTTGTTGGTTGAAGATTTTTCSATACTTGACTGCCTATTGCAATGAAAAACCCAAGCAAATCAGATTGGCAATTGAGACCCATGCATTTCACTTCCWAGGGCAGTGCTGTATGGATACCCARTACATGATCAGTCCTGTGTCCCAGTCTTAGAAGATGTAGTAATCTGTGTGTCTCACTCTCTTTTACAAGTTCCTCCCTCAGGAAGGGCAGTCATGGCCACAGCTGCCTGTGCATGGATTTGCTCAGGGCAGTGTAAGTCACTCTGGTGTTTCTCWGCTGCACTTGCAGGAATTGTTGCCTGCTTGGTGCCACTGAACCCTCTCTGCAGCAATGTCCTTTCCACTCTGCTCCTTGCATCACAGATGTTTCACTGATACTTTAATAGTGCTTTCATTCTCTCTTTCCTTGTGAATGTCATGACTGTGAGGTAAGATTTTAACTATATCTTAGTGTCCTTTACACCCAGAGCTATTCAATGCATTAGCCTSTTAAGATCTGCTGTTAAATAACACTATGCACTGCATTTATAGACTACACTTAGGCTAAATTCAATTTCCTCCCCTTCCCAAGAGTGCAATAAACATTTTTGTTGTAGAGGCTGGAGTTAACAGTGGAATTCTCCCTCAAGAAACTAGTAGTTTCTTTCATCTGCATAAATGAATAAGAATTAGGACTTTCCACAGAGCTTCTCTCAGGACTTCTAGCTAGTGACTCTGTACCATTTTCTGCCCTCCAAATCTGTCTTTCAGTCCGTCCATCCATCCATCCCTCAATCCATCCATCCATCCATCCATCCATCCATCCATCCATCCATCCATCCATCCATCCATCCATCCCTCCATCCATCCATCCCCAAAAAGTAATTTCCTAAATCTTTACTTCCTGTGCATAATCCAAGGCTCTTCCCAGGCCACATTTAGTGAATACTGCTTGGGTTACCACATGGTCCTGAAGCTGCCTATTAAATCTTCACATAAAATRAACTATTTTTCTGTGGATATGATTGATAAATGGAATTGAATTTTAGAGAAGAGTTAATTGAGGGGGACAATTGGTGATGGAGCCAGTAAGTGCAAAAGCAGTGATAATTTGGGCCAGTCAGTTTAGAGATGGCTGTAAATGACAAAAAGGTCACCTCAATTTACCCAGCTTTGCTGAAAGTCAAGCAGAATTCCAGCAGAGCCCTGCCCTATCTGCCAGACCCAGCACCTTTCCTCTGGGGACCCCATATTTCCAAGCAGGCCAGGTCTGGACCTGGGCTCCTGAAACAAAGGTTCTCAGCCTCTTGGCAATATCATRTACCTCAAAGCAGGGGCCATTTCTTCAGTCTTAGCTTCTTTCWTTGACTTCAAGGTCCACCAAGATTCTGTTTGGAGGAAATTTGGGATTTTTTTTTTTTGCCAATTCAAATAGAATATGAGCAATAACTAAGTGTAAATTAAATTCCTGGTGATGAAAAAATGTTCAGCTCTGGATGAATGAGCAGAAATTATCTGTGGCAAAAAAAGCAAATGAGATTTAGCCATTGWGGGCTGGCATGTGTTCATCTCACTTGAGCTGTTGATGGTTATTTGGGGACAGAAATAAATCAAAGCTTCTCTAACTTGCAGGCAGAGAGATGTTAAAAGCCTAAGCAGTGAAAGTAAAGCTGTGTTTCTGGTGGGGCTGTGTCACCAGGGCCTGAAGAGTTCTGCTGTGTTGGYACAATGCTCTCCAAGCACTGACTGGAAAAACACCTTCCCATCCAAGAGGCTTCTCCAGCTCTCAGTGAGAAGGATGGGCCCACACTAAAGCAGGTGAGCCAAGAAATACCCAAGCTGATTCATWCCCAGTTGCTTGAGCTCTTCTGAAGGACAGAGAAAATAAAACAGGCCAAATTACCAAAAAGCAGTAGAGCTTCCCAATACAGGGGTCTGAATATTGTAGTTCTGTGATAGGAAGATGGCCTTGTAGAAGTRTTTCCAGCTAAACATTTTGGAAAAAAGAAGAAATTTCTTCAAGGGAGTGAGAGCTTAATGTTTAAAAAAGTAATTRAGCAATTTCTGCATATTTTCTGCATAATTTAGATAGTCACAGAACCTTGTCAGGGACAAGTCCAGTAGAATAGGGTAGGAAAACAGAACTCATTTTCTGCTGCAAATAAAGTTGTCATTCAACTTCTCTTGCCAGAAACTCCCAGCCAAGAAGATAACAGGCCTACTTGTTACAGAATGTATTCACAGCTTAACTACAACAATRAAATTCCCATAGCAGGACTTCAGTGGAAGTGCAGTTCTGCTCCAAAYCCTGTGTGATATCAGACTCATGGGCAGAGTGGGCAGGTTTGAGGCACTGCTCACTTTGTACATACCTGCCTGATCATGCACCAGGACACACACACTGGTGTACAGACACAAACACACATGGGCTCCACTCTGGTGCTATTTTCTGCTTTGGGAGACAAAACACTTAATGAAAAATATTATATGAGAGATATGATATGGTATGATATATATGGTTTTATGATAACACATATCTTAAAGAATAAAAAGCAATTTATATCCAGTTTAATTTTTGTTCTTGTCTGCCCCTAATTTATCTACTGCGCATTCATCTACTCCCTCCTACTAAAACCAGATTTAATTATGCTACTGTTTGTGGTTATGAAGCTAAATTCTAAGTGACTTTCATCACAGTCTGTATCTTATCATCTCAGGAAAGGAAGAAGTGACTCATCTTTTTTCATTAGGATGAATAAACTCATCTCCAGAAGATAAAAGTCGGCCCAGACTACATCCCCTCCCTTGAACCAAATATAATGCATTTTCAAGTAGAGAAAATTTGCTAWAAATTGAAACTTTTCTTCCTGAGTAACCTGATTGATTTCAGGAGAACCAAGTCAGACTGAGTCAGGGAGCAGTGACTTGATACAAAAATGTATTTTTGCTAAGAGAAAGGACACAGGGACAATTTTAGTTATGTGTGTTGGGCAATCCCATTGARCAAGCACAAAAGGCATGCATCTCCCAGAGTATCATCTGTCTGCATATAGATCTTATTATTCCCTTTCCTTTCTAATTCTGCACAGGCTGAGATGAATAATTGCACTTTTATCACAGTGCATCAAATCCCTGTCCTTTCCTTGCCTTGTATTTTGCCTCACTGTACCTTGCCTTTGCCTTTTCCCATCACAAATCAATATTATGGTTAGTGTAAGATTGTTGTTCAAAAAGTTTCAAGAGTGACTGTATCGTTAAAATGTTACCTGGAGGTTCTGTAGGCTCTGTTCCATGAGCTCCTCTAAAAACTTAACTCAAATTACCAGCAGAAGTCTTGTGTTTTGCTAGCTTCCAAAAGTTTTTCTGCTTCCAAAACTTGTGGTGTATTTTTCTTGTTTTTCCATTTCCATTYGTGTTTAATAAAGTCTCCATGGCCTGTGTGCAGCTGCTGTTTSCATTATGTGTTTCCAGTACCTTCARTGATTTTATTTCTCCCTAAAACAATCCCAAAATTCAAAGTGATGGAGRCTTCAYTGGTGATGCTGATCCTGAAACCAGTAGATGTTCCTTCATATACTGTCCTATACTGTCATGAAGTGACCAGCAAGTCTTGACCTGCTGACCAATGTGCAGATGTCTTTGTTTTCTCCTGACAGCTTCTATTTTGTGACTAAAAAGSATTTTAGCCCATGCTCTGTGTTGCTGGTCTTTCTACTGGGTTTGCTCTGATTGCTGCACCCAGCAGCTGTGGTCCTCTGGATCTCAGATCCTAGAGAAGTGCTTTATTYCCCCCAAACCTGCAACTTCCCATGTGAAGAGAAAAGGGAGTTGGATGAGGAGGTGAAAACAGGACTGGTTTTTACTGTGAGACAGTGAAAAGTGTTGTTGCCTGAGCCCTTTACAACCTGGTAAAGCACTGGCAGGTATTCTGAGAGGAGTGATGGGAGAACATGGAGAAATCTCCCTGAGGCGTTTTGGTGCTTCTGGGTGGTTGTACAGCTTGTTCAGACAAAGTTAATCAGTGATTTATGCACTCATTTATGTTTATTTGAAAAGCTAGTGGGTTCAATTTTCAACAGAAACTCTCATTATCTATTTACAATGATACAACTCTGAGTCTTGTTTAGAAAAGTAACACTGAGTTTAGTTATGTCACTCCAGTATATTTTCTCTCTTTCTTCTAAATCCTGAGCATGTCACATTTCTCTGCAAGTCAACACACCCTGTTATTTGCAGTTACTGAAAATAATATTTTGGCTACAATAAAGATGGCAGCAATCTGCTTCTGCTTGTTAATGAAATGAAGCGATTCACATCTAGAAAATGAGAACCCATAGCTCTGAAGAAAGAATTGTCATCCCACAGCAGTAAATAAAATGAAATTTAGTATCAACTGTTTACAAGTGGAAGCATAGGAGTTTAATTGGAATATTTTAGTGGGGTTTGGGTTGGATATTTTTTTTTTTCCTATTAGCACTTTTTGTCTTTTGTTTGTCCTATTGTACATCATCTTCCTGATTAATATCTTTTCTATGGGCTGAATTCTGTCTTCCTTCACATAAGAAGGTACTCATCAAACAATATTTACATTAATCACATCTGGATTTATTATTTCCCTCCTTTCACATTGTCTCAGATGYTTAGAGATAAAGATAAAAATAAATGGTTTGACATAATTTCTAACAAGACAGAGGAGACAGGCCATGGCTGTCAAGGGAAGTGACAGTCTCAGATACACATTGCTTTGTTCTCCCCTTCAAAGCCTTTGGTTCATGCCTAGCAATCACTCYTGATTACATACCAGACAACTGTCTCACCTGGGGGTTCTTTGACAAGTGGGTTTCTCAACAGACTGAGATTTTCCCTTTTTGTATGACAATCATGTCATGTGTGTACAAAAGCACTGGACCAGCACCTGTTTGCTCCTGCTTGGGCTTCCTGTGTGCTTTTGAGTGTTATCACTCAGAAGAGAAACCATCTCTGTTTGATTTGGCTGTCACACCTGGCTTCTCTTACGACCATATGGAGAGGGGAGGGAAGCCCCAGATGTGTCTGTACCTGCCAAGAACCTGWAGGTTGCTCACATTGTTGCAAAGATTGCACCCTTAATTATCCTTTATTAGGCCGGGAAAACACATAACAAAAGATATTCGTAAAAACTTGCAGACAATGATTACCTTGAAATGTATTCTGAATGAGCTTTTTTTAATCTTATTTTACTTAACCGTTTTAAAAAGTGTTTTATTTTGAAATAAAAGCTCGTTTATTACCAGCAAAATTTGCAAAAGTAACACATTTTGTAACATTTAGAAGTACCACAGTTTTGCAGTTTCAAACCATGTAATGACCCAGATGCAGATGTAACTGGCAGCTCTGCAGTGAAAAGTGCTGGTAAAGTGTTAGTGTTTAGCTTCCAAAATGCCRTTAATTGGATTTGATGTCCTTTTGTTTGGCTGTGTTTTACCTGGTGATTTAGTTGGTCAGACTATTACTTTTATAAAACTAAAGCCAAAAATGTTTTTAGATGCTTTCACCCAAAAAGTAAAGGAACAAACCCTTTTCTTAGTTTTTTAGACTCTGAATTTGTGATCTTCTTTCCTGAGCTAGAGGTGATGGAAGGGGGAAGGAAAACTATTATAATAATAGAAGAGAGTGGTTTTTTATGAAGGTGTAGCTCCAAATGGGGTCAGGGGAGTTGGGAAGCTTGTCCCCACGTTGGGCGCCAGGGGTGGAATGTCCTARGGTGACTGTATGATGCTTCTATCCCCAAATCGTCTGTCCTGTCTGTGTTAGGTATTGTGTTCTGTAGCTTTAAGACTGGTTCCTAGAGCGAAGGGGGAGAAAAGAGAAGCGTGGAGTTTGTTTTGAGAGAAACAGCTCCTCCTCCACATTCCAGCTCCTGGACTGTTCCTCTGAAGCACGGACAGTCGGTGGGTCAGAGATCTCCTTTGCTTTTAGTTAGTTTTAGCTAGCTAGGGCAGAGAAGATCCCTGGACTGCTTTTTTTCCTTTTTCTTGGGACTGTTTAAGCCTGCTCTTGGACTGAAAGATCAAGAGAGCGAGAGCACCGGGGGACCACCAGTGGGCCACCGGGCCCAGTCCGGCATCTTCCAGTGCCAAAGAGAACTGATAAAAGCTGAGCGAGCTGGGCTCCCATGGCAAGGACTCTCAATTTTGCCAGGTTTTATTGTTTCATATTATTAATTTCTAGGTTTGTAAGCACTTTCTTTTTTGTTAAATAAATAGTTTTTTCCACTCATCTCTAAGGAGGTTTTTCCCGAACCATTAGCGGGGAGGGGCAGTTCCAGCTTGCTTCCCAGATAGACCTTCCATTTGGGAGGTTTCCTCCCAGATTTGCCCTAAACCAGGACACAAGCAAAATAAACAACCGTTCTCTCAGTGTCTTTACAGATGTTTGAAAATCTCCTGAATCCTCTCTGCCATGACTATCACTTGCCTCATTTATAAAACAAGATGGGGACAGGATCAAATGCACTTGGGGCAAGGSTTTGGAGCAGAAAAGTCTGCATGTGGTGTCTGCACTCAAATCCTGTGCTACCTGCTCAGGTAGCTCTACTGTGGCCACACCCAGGAATCCTGACTCTATTGCTGCTTAGCCAGCTAGTTCTTGTTACAAATGTCACAAGAAGTATTGCTGCAGTCACTTTTCAGAGATAATGGAGGTTATACTCATTTATTATTTTAAACACCAGCTACGTTTTCAGGGMAGATGAGGCAAAATGTGCCTGACAGATTTTCTCCTTAATCAAGTGGAAAAGACTGTGCTGAAAGCCCAAAGCTGAAATAAGCCAGAATTTTTCAAGAAAGAGTAGGTGCTTAAGCGCTGGAACAGTTTTCTTGGAATCATGATGGATTTCTAGCACTTGACCATGAGGGTGGGACCCATCTGATCAAATCCTGACAGTGCCTATGGGTAAAAGGAGACAGTCACCTTCTTTTCTCTGGACAGGCACWGTGGAGAGGAGACACACTGGGGACCCAGTCTGTGTCAGTCCAAAGGGCACAGTGGAAGCAGTCCTATCAATTGTAAGAGAAAAGTGCCCATTTCCCCCCACTGACTGTAAAGAAATGAAATTAATGTAAAAAATTACCTGCACCCTAAATTTCTTCTTCCCCTGCTGCCTTAGCTCAAGCTTGATACATGGGGTTGGTATGCTGAGGACAGTGCAAAGCTCTGATGCTGGTGTCAGGCAGAGGCTCAGACTGGATGATGGTTTTCCAGTGGGATAACAATCTGCAAGAAAAACATCTGCACCAGGGAAATGTTAACAGTACAGCTGTAAAAGTGGACAAGTTACCAGAAACTTCAAATAGCAAGCACAAAGGAAACTATGMGTTTAACTCAGTTCTCCTCCTTTATGAGATTGTTCTAGAGAACTGGACTGTCAAGGTCCATGGAGCAGAGGAAAATGTTAATAAGGGGAAAAATAATGAAAAGGGTGTTGATTTAGTGCACTGACTGGAAATTGAAATTATGACCAAAATCAAAATTGATAGAAAAGCAAATTACTTAGGAAGCACTTCAGCCACCAAACAAACAAACAAAAAAAGCCAAAATCACATCAAGATGTTTTATTTGGCAAATAGAAATAGAGATGGAAGTAGTAAATAAATAGCTAGGTTCAAAGGTAGCTTTTATCATAAAACTCTAGTTTTTGGATTCAYGCACAAACATCTTGCTCTGTGGACTACATGAATATGTAAATTGTTATCTACATCAGAGGAGCTGCAGCTGGGCTTGCCTTTGCATGATTTCCCTGCCTTCAGAATAATGTTCACTGAACTGAGGAAAAAAAACCAAGGCAGTCCTAGAAGGTATTCCCTGCACCAAATCTGCAGATCCTCATTTTAGCCCCTCATAGAAYATCATGAGTTTGAAGAGACCCACAAAGATCATCAAGTCCAGCTCCTGGTCCTGCACATGACAAGTCCAAGAATCACACCAGCCTCTCTTGAATGCTTTTGGGCACTTCATTAAAAGTGTTTACATAAGAATTAAGAGTACCAGATTTGATTAGGAAGCTTCTGAAGAGCACAACCATTCCTGTAACTATTCACTTTTCTTGTTAAAATCTTCTMGTTTGCATCCAGTAGTACAAGTAGGAACTTGCTGTATCTTTAGTTAGATATCTCCAAGGCTTTGTTTAAAATTCTATTTGAGCATCTTGACTGTTACAGGTTATTTCTCCACACAGCACAGAAAGAACCTCCCAGGGATTTTTATCGTAATTTGGCAGCTGAGCTCTGCAACATAACTAGATCTCTCAAAAGACTGAATAATTTTTTCCTTGCTAATGAGTCTTAATTTTCTTTTCAGATGAAATAAAATTCATAGTGCAAATCATTCTTTATTAAATGACATTTGGAATAAGCTGGAACACAGAAAATGAGATTGAACCAAAACTTTTCTTTTTTTTTTCCTTGTTGCAAAGYGTTTGCTAACATTTGGCCTTCTGCAAATAGTGATATGTATTTGGTCTCTGCTATTTCTCATTTAACATGATTCTGCCCAAGGTTGAGGCAAAGGAATAACTACTAATAATTTCTCCCTTCTATTCTTTTTGCTGAAGGGATTACAGAGTGTCCTCCAAGAGGAAATGGAATTTCTTGACTGTTAAAACCATAGGAAAAAATAATTAAAAAGACATGGTSAGAGGGAAAACTACACTCTCAAAGAAAGCCTTGAGAAATATCATAATCACTGAAGTCTTAAAGTTGTTATGTGGGAAACACCACCTAGGAATTTATGCAGAATTGTGGAGTGTTTCTGAGTGTAGTGGTTGCAGTTAGGGCAGGAGAAGAGGAAAGGTGCCAGGGTCAGACCAGGGTCCCCTCTAGTTCTGCCTTCTGCTTCACAGCACATGAGCCTGGGAGAGCAGGAGTCCATCTTCTGCAGGGTGTTCTCTTCTACTCCCAACACCACCCTTGTTCCCATCCCTAGGAATGCTGGAAGCTCTATCCTTGCCTAYTCCCTTTGCTGCCTGTTTATGGACAGGTCCAAATTTATCCAAACCCTTTTGGAGCCTGACTCCTCCCCAGGATAGCACATTCCAGAAACTCAGTTTCCATTACTTACAAATCCTCTTCCAGGGCTGTAGGGTTTGGTGAGTCACAGTTCTAGCAGCCACCCCATTCATCACCTCAATGTTTCTGTGAACCCACACCACATCCCCTCTCAGCCCTTCTGTTGGTTATCACCATGACCACACCAGCTCTCCATGGATGCTGTCTGCACCCTGTTGAGGCCAGAATGGACAGCACTGCTGGAGCTGTGCCTGATCACTGGTAGCTTTGTGAAGGTGTCAGTTGTGAGGCTCAGGTCCCCCTGTTCTGCTGTCATCCATACAGATCTAWAGGCTTCTGCACTGGGGCAGCTCTGTTCTCTCCTGAGCAGCACTGTGGGCTAAGATCCTAAATGTCAGCAGGAYTGACTTTAAACCAGGTGGCACTCACGTGCCTGCAGCAGGCCAGGGATCTGTTGCAGCAGTGCTCAGTGGCAGCCAGMCAGAGCAAAAGCTCCATCAGGAAAAAACCACATTGTTTTGGATGAGCAGCAGATGCCCTGCTTTTGCTCCTGTTCCAGTACTGGTACCCCCTTGGCACTCCCTCACCAGTCCCCTATTCCCCATRGGATGCCACACCACTGATGAGGAATCAGTGCTTGGACTGGACRGGCCATGTCATGCCAGTGAGTCAGGAGGTGGGTGCTGACAGCCCAGCCAGCTCCTGTGATGGGATCAGGCTGTGTGCTGAGGGGAAACAAACCTGATTTTCCTTTTACCCAGCTGTGGGYTTTCCAGAAGCACCTGTGTCCTTGAGACCCTCACTTCTAATCTTTACTCCTGTTGAGCAGTTCAGTAGGTTCTGGAGAGGAAACAGGAGAGAGGAGGATGGCTGGGGTGACAAAGTGTGCAGTTGCAAAATTTAATTACCTTTGGAAATCAAGGTTTTAACAGAAAAGAGTGAGCATTCCAGGCTAGTGAGGTATTACTCATAGTCCACAAAAGACTGCAGTGAGAACCATCTCCCATCTGTCACTCCCTAGAACATGCCTGTGTGCCTTCCTGCAGGTCAGAGCCACCTCCTTAGAGCCATTATCACAGTCTTTGTCAGACCTGTCAAAACAAGAACAGCACAGCACATAGCACATGCTTTTCAGGGATTGCTCCCTCTAATGAAACATCCCGGGAAACCTCGTAAATACTGCACAGAAAGTCGTAGCCTGCTATGTCAAACATTATGTAAGGTCCTGTGCATGCCTTTCCCTCAGGGGCTGTCATTCTGCACTGGGCACAGGGCATTGCCTCAAATATTCACACCAGCCATCATCTTTGGCTATGCTTAAACAGGGAGGCTTCAGATATGAATACAGAGTCCTAAAGTTCTTGGGCAGAGCAGCTTCACTGGGATGTCTTGCAGTGAAACCCTTAGAGCTGARTGCTCACATGCAGGCATTTCCAGGAGTGATTTGTGGGGTCTGACRGATTTTTCAGGACAGGAGGAATGCAAGCCTTGAGCATATTGAGAACTTGTGGAAGCAGCCAATGATCTCCTCACTAAATCAACACTATTAATGCTTCTTCTCTAAAGTACTTCTGAACATGCAGATAGGGAAAAACAAAACCTTCAGAGTGGTCAGTTAAAAAAAACTATTCTACATCATACAGTGTTTTGTAAAGAGCTCTTTGAAGATTTGGGAGGACAGACAACTACAGAACAAGGATAGGGCTCTATATTCTTGACTTGTTTAACTTTGTGTATTAAGACATTAAATATACATTATGTCTTTACTGGCATGTGAAAGGGGCAACTTTGGAATCAACTTCTGAATCTAAGAAAGAGAGAAGGAATTACAGCTGCTGAAGAGCTTGGACTCATTGAAGAGACCAAGAGAACAAAATGGTGCAGTTCCCTAGTAACCAAAAATTTAGGCTAGAAATAGTGATTTTCCAATATATAGRCTGTTGCAGCCTCAATTACATGATGCATCTCAGAAGCTGTTTGATCCTCTAAGCTATGCAGTTAGAGTGACAAGGAAGGTTCTTTCTCCTTGCAGATTCAAACTCCCTCTCTTCACCCTTCCACTTCATCACACCTTGCTGAAACAGCTCACTCTCAGCATCACTTAAGACCTATAGAGATCACTAATTTATTTTGAATTGCTGGGCTGAGATAATCCATCATTGCGTTTTTCAGCTCTGTTTGCCTGGATCAAAGACCAGGAGCATCTCAGGGGCAAAAGCTAAGACCTACAGTGTCAGATGTTAGTTATATACAGATAGTGCCAGTAAAAAACCCTGTCTCCAGCAAACATAAAATGTGAGAACAGCTGTGCTGATCAGAGGTTGAGCTCTCTCCACACCCTGTCTCTGACAGTGATTACATGTGCATGTTTACAAGAYTGTCAGGAYAGACCAAGCACACAGCAATACTTCCTTATGTATTATCTCCAGCAGTTGGTGGTTCATACACTCCTAAACCTTAATCAGTATCTTTGGATTTATCAGCCCTTAATGGGTTTTTGTTACCAGCACATTTAAACTTTTAACATCCACAGCATCATAAGTCAATGGGTGTGGCAGTATAATTATGCAATGTGGGAAGAAAAAATTARTTTTGTTTATTTTGAATCATCATCMTGCTAAGTTCATTTGATGCCTTTCTTTTTATACCAGGGAAGAGTGTGCAGTGCCACTTCACTGCTCAGTGTAAGTCACAAACTTTACATTACTCATGGCTTCATAAAAAACTGCTGCATCCACTTCAGGCACCTCCTTTGGAAAYGGAGGACAACTAATTTATTTGATAGCTCTTCCTTTTAAAGCTGGTGTGTAACTTCAATCATCTTAATTGTCCTTCTCTAATCTTTGCCAAATACTCTATCTGAATTGGACAGTTGAGCTTCATATGATTTGTATGGATTGATTTTTGAAGATATGTTAATTCATATCATTTAGCTGCGCAACTGAAAATGCTCTTTTTGACATAGCACCACTATWAAAACTCAGATAATATATTTACTCTTTTAAGATACAGAATGAAACTTCTAGTAGTCTAATTATATGCAACACCAGTTAATTTAACAGTTCTTCATTTCATAATGTAAGAAAAATATGTATGAGTTACTCTTTCACATAAATTTCTGACAGAAATGTAATAMGTAATTCACAGAACAGAACTATTTTATTATGAAATTAATTTAACAGTAAATACTCAGCTTAAAAATTTCAAATAATTAATGCCCTTGCCACTACACTGAGATAGTAGATATGGTATTTGGGTCATGAGAAAATTTTCTTATAGTGATATTTTGAAGCTATCAGAACACAAAAAGTGTAACTCCAATATTGAAGWGTTGTACTCCATTTTACCAGAAAGCAATCAAAGCAAAACTGTTAAGAGCTCCTCAGTGATGGGCCCTTCAGAGTTCTAATTACTACAGGTACTCAACCCTCAAGTCCACTTGAAGTGAGATTGTTTCTTCCCGGTAAGCTGAAGGCAATGCTACTGCCCCAGGAGAGTGAGCAGTGCTTTGCTGTAGCTTGTGCTGGTAAGGAAATTACAGCACTTCCTAAAAACAGCCCTGAGGTTCATACTATTATTTTAGCACATTGAGCAGCTGTGTCTTCAGTCAATTTAATCAGCAAATTGTCTTTTGGCTTGATCATGACCCAAACTCTTTTAATTAATTAGCTCAATTCTGTTCTTCAAACCAGTAGGAATGAGGCACATCTTGACTGAGATAATTGTTATTAYCTGATGGGTCCCATTAGAAAAACTCCTGATTTCATGTGGGACAGGCAAGCCAAGGTTCTCTCATTTTTTGCACACACTTGGAARCTGAGTGCCATGCTGCAGGTGTGCCCCATCAAGGAACAGTCATCCCCACCCCCTTAGACTGGGTTATACATATGGTACTTACTGCTTGTGGTCACTGCCTCTCACCTTCCTCACATTTCTCACCTGACCAAAACAGAAATGGAAGGGAAACAGAAACTTTATACCTYCTCAATTTTCTGCAAATAGACTAGCTCAGCATTCCTCTGCACTGGTTAAAAAAGGGTTGAAAACACAACCTCAAATTATAACAAAGTGGAAAATGAGAGGAATGATTCATTTAACACCCAGCAAGGAAAGCAGTGACACAGCTGAGAGGGAACAATGAGAGTTTACCCGCACTTCTMCAGCACTGGAACAAGCTGCTATTTGCTCTCCTATCTGTGGCAGTACTGCCATTTTGCAGCCTCATATTCAATTGGTGGTTTTGGCTTAATTCTCAGCWGGGGAACACTTTTTTTSCCCCTTTCCCCTCCTTTCAGTAGCTTCCAGGTAGCTAATAAAAGAGAGCCACCCACACCAAGCTGTTTATTGCCACCTACTCCCAGTGCCAGCRGGATGGCAGCAGGCAGGGGACAGGTGATTCAGTGTTAATGAGACCTTTCTGGCCCAGCAGCTCTCCTGAGGGCTGCAGTTACAAGTGACACTCTCAAAGAAAAGCCCAGACAGGGGCTGCAGGTATCAAACAGGCAATCCTTTAACCTGCTTTTTTGCTTTAGCTTTCCAAGAGCATCCCCATGCTGGGATGGTCCCCCAGGGTAGCAGAGCTGCTCTGATAGAGCTCCCCCATGACCAAGGAGTCCTGTTTGGGCTGTCAATGTGCTCTCTTCCTTACCTGACTCCTCCACAATGTCTCTTGATTTCTACCTTTTCCTACATTCACCCTTGCAATCATTTATTGAAGAAAGATAAATTATACACTGTTCCTGCATCTGTTTTCATGTGCTGGACTAAATGGTCTGTTGTTAGCACACTTGAATGGGACACTGTGACATTGTGAAAACAATCATCTCTTCCCATTCATTGATCAGTAGAAAAATGAGATTAAACATTTTTCCAAGGAGCCCAAGATACACCCAAAGAAGTTTCTGACAGCACAAATTCTGGTTTGCACAGGGAAATGAGTTCTAGTTTCTCTAGTTGGCCATTTTGACCAGATGAGTGAGATTTGTTTTCTTGCTGAATTAATACGTTCATTCATCCTGGGGTCAAACATTCAGAAAATCCAAAACAGAATTTGCTGCTATTTGGAAGCTTGTGACTGAACTGAATTGTATCAAGAAGACTGGGAGTGATACAGGCTATTTTTTGGCTCTGTGCCATGGTCCTCATTTTACCCATGCCATGTCAAGAAAAAGCACCCTTCACAATTCTTTGGTGGCATTTYCCATGCTGCAATTGCTTTTTTTATTCACCTTCTCTTCTGTATCAGAAGATCTCCAAGGGACTTACTATGAAAAGAGTGGTGTGTGGAGATTTGGACAGTTCAATGGTTAGTACAGGTAAAATCCATAATCTAACCCCCAAGTATTTAGTAAAACTTTTTATTCATGCTTTGTTAAGGTCCACAGACTCTATTCTCACCATCACACAKAACAGTCATGAAATTAAAGGTAAAATGTATGCCTTGATCCATTGCCATAYATTAGCACCTGACTGGAATTCAAATAATACACAGAAGCCCATGGCTCAAAGGGCCAATACTGATATTTTCCAGAACTCTGTTTTTGCAAGCCCTTTGTGCTAATCTCTGTCTCCTCAAGGGACAAGAAAGGATTTTTTGGATATGATGCATAGACCTGGCAGTCACTGGTTACTTGGCAGGACAGCATATCCTAGACCTTCAGATCTCCTAACACATGACATAAAGACTATTTTTTTTTCTTACCATATACACTGATTTATTTTGTATGGTAGCTTTAACAGCTCTACCTGGAGTAGTAGGACACAGAACTGTGAATAGCCTATTTTCTCCATGTTTCCCTAATTCCTTGATGAAGGAAACCTGAATATAGGTGATAKGTGTTGAGAAGAGCCTGACTTTCAAACTGGGCCTGAGAACAGGGCCTGTTCTCCTGAAATGAATAAAGACATRTGGCAATGATGAAGAGCAGCATTCTCCAAGCTTTTCACAGCCCTTGGATCAGGCCAGTCTCATGTCAAGAGGTCTCCCCATCCATGGGGCACAGCTGGTGGGCTCAAACCCATTGCTGAGGGTGTCACCTGCTGCTCAGTGCTCTGGAAGGGGTGGYGGGCTCTGGTTTCTGAAGCCATCCAGGACTCCTGGTGTGAGAGCACTTCCAGACCTGCCCTTGCTGATGGATGAGATTGCTCCTCACGTTGTCTGGGAGACAGAACCAGAAATGCAAATGGCAGAAATGTCACACTGTCCTGTTTTGCAGGCACTGCACCAAATCTGTCTTCCATTTAGCAAATACTCCTCCTGAGCTTTAAAATAAACCCAGTGAAGCCTTGATTGTCTGAAACAATGGAATTTCTTTTGCAAGTCTTTCCTTTCGGGTCGTCATAGAAAAATTACTATCATTATATTGTTTCCATGGGTTTGAATATATATATATTTTTAAATAGCACAAGAAAGAATGCTATTACAGTTCCCAGACTGCACCATGACTTCACTTTGCTGCTATTTAACTTTCAAATAAGACTTCATGGAAGAGAGAATATCCTTGGTGTTGCASAAACAGATCCCAGCTGAATGCATCATAATCACAAATGCTTTTTCATGTAAGCAGAATATATATCACCTCAATGGATCTCTGGTTTCAACTTGAAAAGAAAAATAGAAAGTCTGATCCCAAGCTGTGTTCAAAGAAGGATGTCTGAGCAGGCTGTGGCAAAGACATTAAAGGGACATGCTATCATTCTGAGATTTGTCAGCCCATCTTTCACTTACTCATGGTGTCATTTATCACCCAGGCTTCATAAGAAGCTGATATGTATTAATCTGTCCTAAAGCAATATTTCATATTATCTGTCACCTAGTAAACCCTGCAAATAAACACTGATTAAAAAAAAAAAAAAAAAAAAGATTGCATGAGATGTGGTAGAGGGGAAAGCAGTAATTAGATAAATGCAATCTGGAAATTATGCACAGCACCCCAGGCTTTCTGTTAATAAGTATAAAATACAAAAGAAGTATTTTTAAAAAAAGTTTTTCTAAGGATATTGTGAGGTTATGCAGGGAAAAGGTCAGAAGARCCAAGGCCCAATAAGAAYATAATCYGGTTATTGCTGTAAAGGACAACAAAAATATTGCTATAAATACATTAACTAGCAAAGRAGGAATAAGGAAAATCTCCATCCTTTTTTGAATGCAGGAGCAAACTTAGTGACAAAGGATAAGGRAAAGGCAGAAGTAATTCAGGCTTTCTTTGCCTCAGGGTTTAATAGTAAGACCAGTTGTCCCCTGGGTACCCAGACCCCTGAGCTGGAAGAGAAGGAAGAGGAGCAGAAGTCCCAATAATCCAAGAGAAAATGGTTGGTGACCTATTACATCACTTAGGTACAAATGGGTCTATGGGGCTGGATGGGATCCACCTGGGACTACTTAGGGAGCTCGTGGAAGTGCTCACTGAGCCACTTTCCATCATTTACCAGCAGTCCTGGCCAGCTGGGCAGGTACCAGGGACTGGAGGGGACTGAATGTGATGCCCATTTACAAGAAGGGCTGGAAGGAGGACCCAGAGAGCCACAAGCCTGTCAGTCTGACCTTGGTGCTGGGGAACGTCATGGGGCAGCTCATCAAGGTGTGCCAGCAGACAGCACATACAGGACAACCAGGGGCCAGGCCCAGCCAGCRCAGGTTCAGGGGACACAGGTCCTGCTTGACCAACCTGATCTCCTTCAGTGACCAGGTGACCTGCTTCGTGGGTGAGGGAAGAGCTGTGGATGTGTCAGTCTGTACTTCAGTAAAGCCTTTGACTTCATTTCCCACAGCATCCTCCAGGAGAAACTGGCTGCTCATGGCTTRGATGAGTGAGTGCTGGGTAAGAAGCTGGCTGATGGCCCTGGGAGTGGTGAATGGAGWTACAWCCAGCTGTCARTCYTGGGGCTGCAGGGCTCAGTCCTGCATAATTATCAGTGGACTGGAGGAGAGGATCAAGGGCATCCTCAGCCAATTTGCAGACAACACCACGTTGATCTGCTTGAGGGCAGAAGGGCACTCAGAGGGATCTGAACAGAGTCAGATCCCTCTGAGTGCCCTCAGATCAATGAGTCAGTTCTATGAGGTTCAACAACACAAAGTACCAGGTCCTGCACTTGGGTCACAACAACCCCAGGAAACAGTCC
Organism: Alauda arvensis; assembly: GCA_902810485.1. Lineage (NCBI taxonomy): Eukaryota > Metazoa > Chordata > Aves > Passeriformes > Alaudidae > Alauda > Alauda arvensis. The sequence continues at coordinate 580,145 of CADDXX010000480.1, forward strand.
AGACTTAGGGAAGAGTGTCTGGAAAGCTGCCTGGGGGAAAAAAGGTGTGAGGTGCTGGTCAACAGTGGCTGATAGGAGCCAGTGTGTGCCCAGGTGGCCAAGAAGGCCAGTGGTGTCCTGGCCTGGATCAGCAAGTGTGGCCAGCAGGAGCAGGGCAGGGATTTCCCCACTGGTGGGGTGCTTTGTTCAGTTCTGAGCCCCTCGTGACAAGAAGGACATTGAGGTGCTGGAGCATGTCCAGAGAAGGGCAAGAGAGCTGGTGAAGGGTCTGGAGAGTGAGTCCTGTGAGGAGCTGAGGGAGCTGTTTAGGCTGGAGGAAGGGAGGGAACAGAGCTGTTGAAGGGACTGGAGCTCAAGTCTGATGAGGAGCAGCTGGAGAGGAGGCTCAGGGGAGACCACAGCACTCTGTACAACTGCCTGAAAGGAGGCTGTGGCCAGGTGGGGGTCAGCCTCTCCTCCCAAGGAACAAGTGACAGGACAAGAGGAACAGACTCACATTGTGCTGGGGGAGGTTTAGATTAGATATTAGAAAATATTTCTACAGTGAAAGGGTCATCAAACATTGGGACAGCTGCCCAGGGAGGTGATGAAGTCACCATACTTGGAGGTGTTCAAAAGACACGTGGATGTGGCACCTGGGACATGTTTTAGTGGTGGGCTTGGCAGTGCTGGGTTAATGGTTGGGTACAATGATCTTAGAGGTCTTTTCCAACTTAAAGAGTTTTATTTTTCTAACAATCAAGGTTGCCTCATAGAATGGGGTTGAGATTTCTGTGGTAATGCTAAACACCTACAYAAGCAAGAAATGTGTTGGAAGTGTGGATGAGACCCCTCAGAAGAGGTCACTGAAAAAAGCTGCCTCCCAGGCAAGAGCAGAGCAGACCAGGCAGAAGAACTGCATAGCAAATAGTCACTTCTGAAAACTGTGGACATTTTCTATTTTTCTGTATCAGTCATGTAATCCTGACTCTGCTGTCCTGTTTCTGGTTTATTCTGTCTCTTCTTGGTTTTTTTTTTTT
>CADDXX010000480.1:590159-615623 GCA_902810485.1 Alauda arvensis
AGGATTGCGCAGGCAGAGGGAGCCACTGAGGACCACACATGTAGGACAGAGAGTTAAGATACAYAGAACTGAACCAAATGGATTGAAATGACTGTTCAAGCTCTGAGAGCAGCTGGAAAGCTGAGGGAGGGAGGAGCAAAGCAGGCAGCAGGTGACAGACACCTTGTCCCTGCTGAGGACTGGTAACTCCTGAGCCCTTTCTCTCCCCCAGCCACCTGCCTTTCAGCTACTCAGGGCTGCTGTGGTACTTCCAGTGTGATTCTAAGGTACATTCAGTGAAAATAATTATTGTACTTGCTTTTGCCACCATATTCTGTCTGCAAAGCAGACATCAGRTTATATCAGTTTGCAATATCAGAGCATCTTTACTCAGTTGTGTTTCTTGTGATTTAGAGCAATCCAATTAAAAAAYGTTTGGAACCCAGTTTGCAAAAGTTCTGATATCTTCACAGAAAGGGACCTTATGAAGCAGAATACTGCMCAGTGCAGATATCACTTGCAATACAAATGATTTGTAGCACTGTAAAAAAATGAAAAAAAAATTATGGAAGCGTCAAGAAAAACTACAGCTAAAACTATGTCCCTGTGCCACTTCTGAGGAATCCATATGTTACGGGATGTCTTGTTGCTACTTCTGATTTTGTGTAACTTGCAGCCAACCCACTCCTGTTCAGTCAGTGATGCTTTTGGTTCAGCACATCAGYTGGGATCAGCCAGCACAAAATCACTCATGTCAGTCAAACTACACCAGTCTGCATTCACCATCTGGCCTAAGGCACTTACCATGTCTCTTATGTCAATAGTTACAATTTCACTTCTGTTGGCTTTCCACTATCTGCGACATACCAGCTGCTAGACACCACAGCTTGTTTCATTTCTGATTCTTACTGCATATGGTGAAGTGCCTGGGTATTTTGGTACAGTTGGACATGCTTTGGAAGTGCCAAATGGCCCAGTCTCACTCAGTTAGCACTACTCCAGCAGCCTGCCTAGAAGTATCATCTTAGGTCATACTCAGCTATGGAGGTTTGCTTTGGTTTTGTTTACTGTATGCTGCAAGTAACCTGGATTTGAACTGTTCTCCATAAGTATAAGCTTTGCACATGACTGCATTGCCATATGGAAGCTCACTTCCAGCTTAGAGCTTCCCCACCACCAACATGCTCCTCAGCCTAATTCCCAGATCAGGCCATCACACAAGATTCTCTCTTTGCCCARCTAATATTGGCATGCAAAATTTCAATTTTTATGGCAGATGAGAAACCTGAGAAGCGTTTTATCACCATGTTTTATAATGAAAATATGCTTAAAAGTTATCTGTGTCATTTAACTGYGGACAGCATTCTTCCCAGGAATGTCTATGACTCAGGACCACTTGCATCTGGAGTAWYCTTGTACATGTCTACACCAAGGAAAGAGAAGACCAAGGAACAATYTCTGCAACTGAGGCCAACTGGCCCAGAGATCTGAGATGTTAAGAGTACCTGAAGTGATGTTGGGCCATGTGGGAGCTTGTCAGACTGTATTTATTACACCAGACTGAAAATGTGTGTTGCACTCTCTGGGGTGGAGTGAAAATACAGACGAATGGTTGMTGGTTTAGCAAAGGAAAAGCTGTTACAGTGCAGGAGAGTCCTACATGAATACTATCCCATCCTCTCATCCAATTTAACTCATCGCTGGGACATAAGAAAGTCTTTTTTATTTCAGTTCTTTGCGGTAATTTCCATAATGAGCTGACATCTTTGAATTTATATGTGTATTAGCCACTTTCTGCCTATTTTATTGCTTCATTGCAATTTAAGGAATGGGATAAAACAGATAAATCAATCCCCTCTACAAAAGGYGACAAATCAGCTGTGTACAACTGTCCTAGTGCCACCAAATCCACAAGAGGATGTGAATAATAACATGAAATGTATGAATAATGAGAGAAATAAGGGAAATAGCTTCATTAAGGTAATTTCCCTGGAAACAGTTATTGCTTGAAGCACTATAACAAAAGATATTTTGTTTATACCACAATTTAAAGAAATTATTTAATGATTCCCAAGAGCATTCTCTGACTTTAAAATAAACACATTATGTCTTAGTCTGTGCCCAGAGAGTTAATGGTAAAACAAAGTCCTTCAGCTTGGCTCTCACTGACATTAAAAGCATTTTGTACTGCTCTGCCAGTTTCAAGTAGCCAGACTTCTGCCAGCTTAAGAATTAGGAACTGTACTTTTGCACATTTGGAAGAAGTCCAAAATGTATCCCAATACTGAGTACATTTTAAGCCGCTTAAGGTGACTTTACATGATGAGAACACTGGGAAGGCTCAGGAAAGCAAATGACTGCAAGGTACAACAGCTCCACAGCTCTGAGACTGTAGCAGCATTGTGACATCCTGGTTATTTAGCTATTTTCCAAAATCAGAGGTCCCCTTGGGCACCAGTACCAGTGAGGAATGGTGTTCGTGACTGCTCCAGAGAAYGTAGAATAATATTTTTCTTACAGAGTGTATTAGCTGCAATAAAAAAAGWCTCTGTATTTAGAACACAACTGGTTTCCAGATTTGTGGGGAGGTTTTTGCAAATTAAAGCAGTACCAGATTGCTTTCAAGAAGCTCAGTCCTGTCCACCCCATCTGGCAAATTGTTAGAAGGTCCCAAAGAAAACCATGTGTTAATAACATGCTACAAATTAATCTATTAATACTTTTATGAATATATAATTAATACTATGAAATTAAAATACCAAAACAGTAAATAAGAAGCCATTAAAACACCATGGAATATGAAAATGATCCTGCAAAATCTTTCCCCAGAGACTGAAAATGTCTATATCATGTATTGGATGAGTAAGAAACCTCATAATCACAAACCCCACATTTTTCTTTCAGCCTCTTTGAGACAGAACAGAGCCAATTGCTCAGAAATGTTTTTCCTGAGCTGCGTTCAAGTGGCAGTGATTTACATTTGAAGTGTCCATGTCCTACACGTCCAAAAATACACATTAATTTAAAACTGAATTTAAGTGGTCATGCCATCTTCTGATTTAGTCATTTTTTTCATTACAGCACCCTTCTCTGCTCAGATGCAAAACAAGCGAGTTACAGAGTAGCTAAATTTTGCATATGTGTATTGAGATCCAAAAATGCCTGCATGCTCATAAATKTCAGCCTCCTGTTTACTTACATTTCCACCTCCTCCAGCTAAATTCCTGCATGTCTCATTGCACAATATGAAGAACTGCTCTTCTGCAAAGTGAAGCAGGTTTTAATTCTGTAATAACTTGCCTAGACTCCACATCTTTGCATCCCCCTCCCAAAAAAAAGGYCAACAAAACCCACAAAAAAMCCCCCACAACCTGACACTACACCAAAGAGAATAGAGAATTCTCTGATTAGTGCAAAAACATGCAAAGCTTGTAAAAGTTGCTTCAGTGTAAGACTTACAAAGCTTAATTCAGTTTTATCGTACTGTAGACACTAATAGAAAAGCTTTGATTARAAGGGTATTCTTTGTAAGAGTAAAAAAATAATAAGTCTTTGTCAGACTTTGTATGTTATTTTGAGCAATTTCTTCTAAATATTTATCCTGCTTTAATTCCTGTGAGAACTTACAGCAGTAATGGGAGCAGGTTGCCCTGTGGAGTGCAGACAGACTCTCTATTACCTCTCCAGCTACATCAATCTGCTGCTCAGCCTAACAGGTACTAGTGAGAGAGAAAAAATTATTCCCAGCAYATCATGGACCTTTAGTCTGCTCTTGGAGGTGACTTGGTACATCCAGGAAAGCTTAATTGGTGATATATGTCTGTCTCAAATATATATAAGCATTGACACATTYACAGAAGTCTGAAGAGACAACCTAGCCGAAGGCTGACTATTTATCTACATATTCTKGGTAAAATGACTTTTAACATTTCTCTCAAGATATACAAACACCAGATTTGGGGGTGAAGGGGTTCAGTTGTGGATTGACTTCTGTAGCCTCTGACTGTAGATTCAGAGGATGTCACAGGCTCCATGTTGAGCCTTGAGGAATTTCACAATCAGTTACCTGTCATCCCTGCTGATACTTCTTCAACATTTCATGCTAAGGCAGTAACAAACTATAGTTACCTGTAAGGGGCATCCTTCACTAATATTCATGAACCACCTTAAGGATGRCCTCTTCATAAATCAGCCTCAGAGGAGGATTATTCAAAAGACAGCAACAAATGAAGCCTGACACATCCTGAGTAGCRAGAGGTTCTGAGTAAAAAGCAAAAATGTTATTAATGGCAAAGTCCATTAACACCTAACCAATATTAAAGTGACTATTAAGTAGTAAGACTTATCCTTCCCTTAAAAGTGATTGCTCTTGTAGGAGCAATGCTACAGCAGGTGCAAACACTTCAAAAAGGGAWCACACTGCCTTGTAATTAAAATATAAGCACGCTCACTGAAGGAAGAAGGTGTGTCATAAAAAAGCCTGAAGTAATGTTTTGCTAAAGTGGTGAAGTCTAGCACAAAAATAAAGAAAAAGCAGAGCCAGCTGATCTCTGTTGTGAGATTTAGCTGTTTAGAGCCTTACTCTGTCTAATCACACTATCTTCACTCAACAGTATGACTACAGTAAATGATTGGCACTTCAAAACCTCTTTAACTATCATGAGTTATGACAAAGGGTGTTTCTGGGGCAGATAGTGCAGTTTGCTGGCAATTTTCCACACAAAAAGAAAGGGCAGAAAAGTAGCATGGATAACTTTAATGAGGAATAGTGCAGACAAAATTTCTGTCTACTTAAGTGCTTTGAAATTCATTCTTCCATGTGCCCTTACACATCACACAGCCATCAGCCACTGTAGGAAGGCACCCCAAAACCAAGCAGATATTTTCCATATATGGAAAAAGGGTTTCACTTTCACCTTAGGACTTAAAAGGAAAAAGCCCTAGAAATGTCGTTGCTCTCCTGGCAGCCATTGGCTCAAGGCCAAGACAGAAACACAGATAGGYCTCTTTATCTGTGCCTCAGAAATGCAGCTATTTTCTATCGGGCAGTTTGCCAAAAAACCCACCCAAATCCTTCTGTACTTAAGGGAGAACATGAAGCTTCTCAGTRCTTTTTGGGGTGTTGTAGCCAGGTGTAAGAAGCTTGTCTTACATTTGTGCATGGCTTTTATTTTGTTCTTTTATTATTTGTTATTTTCTCAGTTTACTAAAGTTTTTGCTTTACAAAACACACCCAAGGAGCCGTCATGAAAATTATTCTGAGCTGTTCTGAGAAGTGCTGGAAACCCTCAGGATTGATACACTTCCTCGGGGCTCATTCTACTCTGGCCACGTGTAAGCTTGTATTAAGCCAYCTGTGTATTTTACTGACAGAAGTTAGTGCTAGGTAAGTTTCCACAGAAGTACAGTCAGGCACACTCTGCACTGAAAACATTGCCCAGAGGACAGTAATGTTTTTTTGAACTATTCAACACTTTTTCACACTGTACAATGTCCACCAGCAACCTTCAATCACAATTTTTTCAGCTCAAGTTTCATATACAAAAATATTTGAATTACCAAACAAAAAATTGCACCTGCTTCAGACTTGTACTGAAAATCTATTTCCATATTTACTGTCCTCTATCTGGGAATGCAAAAGAAAGCAAGAAAATAAATTGAATACATAGCATCGGTTAGACTTAGTGGTGTGGAGTCGTTTGGGAGGATATAATTAATTTTATATAGATTTTGAGGTACCACTGTGCTATGAGGCACGAGGGCTTGCAGACCTTGATGTGCTATTTCAGCATACAAGGTTATTTTCAAAAACCTTTGTAGTAAGCTTCCCTTTCTCAACATCTGATGCAATCAGTAAGTTATATATCCAAGAGATCTTGGTCTCCAACTATCTTCCCCCAATTTTAATACAAAAAGCCAAGTCATTCTATCAAGACTGTCTTTGCATCATAGCAGAATCCTATTTCTAAATACGAGTAATTTTTTATCATCAAGGGCCTACTTCTATTTATTTGCTGACTGAATCATTACAAATCAAACTGGTAGTAAATCCCTGTTGAGAAGCCTTTACAGAATCATTCAGTTTTCTATAAACATGTTTAATTTCCGTAAGCAATACTAAATGATTTCTCTGATTATATTTCAAGAGTTTCTTCTTTCATTTTCCTGCCTCCCAGAGCTGTTGATTGAAATCTGGAGGCAGATGAATTRTAACTAGCTCACTCCAAGTGTTCAAAATGCAATGTGGGCTCCATGGTGATTCATTAAATTAGGTAAGAACACATGGAGCTTTTCCCAAATTGCTGTCCTAGTTACTATAAATGATAAATATTGGTATGAAAATAAATGAAAACTAAATCATCACTTTTATTCCTCAGGATGTTCTCAAATCATTCACAGTAATGAGTCAAGATTAAATACCTCTACAGTCTAGCAGATCCAGAGTGTCTAAACTTTAGACATGAAATACCCATGTTTCTTGTCTACTAGCAGAGACTTTGTCTAGCATGGGAYTTCAGGCCCTTGCCCACCAAAATTCTGGATAAAAGTGGTGTTATTGCCATTGGAGAAAAATTGATGTAATTWGCTGCTTTTGAAAAATTGTGCTTCTTAGAAATACAGACAATCCCCATTGACACCAGGGATTATTGCTGGTGGCCAAAACTTTAGAAATAGGCATGATTTATAGGGCAAGCATGGGAAAGAAAGCTGGCAACTCTGCTAGTTCTGGTCTCGGTAGGGATGCTGGCTCTGTGGCACCTCACAGATTTCCCACATAGCACCCATTCAGAGCAAGCCCCACAGGAAACACTTTCATCAGTTCATTTTCTAACTCCATTTTTACCTGCTCCATAGGCAGGAGATGTACTTTCAAATCATCCAGCTGAAAGCTGTCTCATGCCCAGCTTGTTGTGATGACTCCTGACCTGTCCCCTGCTTGGCTGGAGGTGTTACTTTACTTGGTAACAGTAAAATAGCAGAGTAAACTTATGTAAGCAGAAATTTGTCTTTTTTTTTTCCCTGCATAATAGAGAGCTGTAAAATGAACATCACTGCTTTTAGCAAGGCASATTACTTGATCTCTGATGTCCTGCAGCGCTGCTGACTGCAGTCACTGCATCATTAAACCCTGTGTGGCAAAGGCAGGTGATGGTTCACTGTAAACAGAACAGGACTTTTCCCCTCTTCTGCATCTGAAACCCCTGAACAACAAGGAACAGTCTGTAACAACTTCTGTGTGGGACTGCAATGAATCAGGAGGACTTGGGAACAGTGTCAAAGCAGTGCCCAGGGCTGGCAGAGAGCAAAGGAGAGGAAGGTTTCCCCCTCTAAGGACTGTAAAGGGGGACTAAAGGACTGAACTAAGGACTAAACTCGAAGGGGTTGCCATAGAAAGGGAGGTAAACAAGGATGATCTGCCTACAGTGTGTTCCAATAAGATAAAGGATATACTAAAACTTGTCTAACAGGGAATGAAAGAGCTATCAGGGGTTTAAACATTCAAATAAACACTTTYTACAATTTCGGTCACAAGGAATTTTCTGTGACTGGAAAGAGTAAACAGTGGCTCTCACAAAGATATTTCTAAGTTTGTGAGCTGAGACTCATGAGACATTTAAAATACAGAGTTTTTTATCCTTTTTTACTCTTCTTCTGAGCCTAAAGGGATACATATAAATGTCAAACCTTTAAGAGCAAAGGTGAAAAACTTCCAGAAAGCATGGACAGGGYGACTCATATGGAAGTGGACAGTGGCTTTAAATGTTTCCAGCTTTACTGTAACTAGGCAAGTAATTTTTWAATTTGAAGAAGAGCCATTGAAGATTTTAAGAAAACTTCCAGCAAAGCTCCTTGACTACAACTGCTAGAGGCTTAAGGCAAAATCCAGCCCTTCACMTCTGTTACAAACTGCCCCACAAGGTGAGAGTAACCCCGGTCCTTGTTAATAGATCCCTTGGGRTGGATAGAGTGAAATGACACTGGATGATCAGTGTTTGTAAAAATAGATATATGCAGAGTTTCTTTTTGAACAATTTGGTTGCAATAGAAGTTTTCCAACTGAGCCACTAAAAGCCATAATTTCTTAAGGGACTAGACTATTTGGAAACTGATCTCAAGCGTGAAGAGAGCTCCAAAGAAAATTGTCCCAGGTTAAGGAAAGGAAAGAACATATAAACAGGACATTCCATAAGAAAACAATATTATCTTGATCCTAATTGCTCCAAACATACCATCAGTCTGCCTTACCCATTACCTGAAAATCATCCAGTATCTYTCATGGGTGTTTTTGTGGACAGTTTCCCACATCAGTGTGTTGTTGAAGAAAAAAATCAGCTCTTTCCAAGAACAAGGTCATGGATATTTGAYGGTTTAGTTAAGGATAAAGAACTGACTAGTAGAAAACTAAGGAGAAGCTTACTGCCTCGGTAACAGATAATACAGCTATGAGGGGGTGGGTGATGTGAAAGCAAAAAATGGGGCTTYCTGGAAGTCTTCACGTAGTTTGGAAGCAAGCTGAGCTTCCAACATCCAAGTATACCTAACTGAACAAAACCTCCTTCAGCAGATGCCTGATTTTGCACAGGTATCAATATTTTTTGTCAAAAGCTATGATGTTGATTGACAAAATGAATACATCCTCCAGTGAAAAAATTAAAAAAAAAAAAGGATAACTAAAAGGGATTAGATGAAGCAACAAAAAATTCACTCTGTGATAAAGTTTGCAAAATAGGTGTGGTCAATTCATCTAAGACAGGAAGCATTTAAATAATTATATAGCAGAAGCCTCCTACTAAGATTATAAAGAGCATTCCCTAGAAAACAGCAGTACAACCTGTATCAGTTAAAGATGCACAGAAGATCCTGGCCAAGAGAAAAATTGACACACTTAATTGTTTGTGCTTCAGAAGTACTTCAAAGTTTACAGCATTGCAAAGAAACCATAGCTGCAGATGAATGAATTGACTTTTTTGTTCAAAAGCACTGACAGAAAGACAAGGAAAGATGACACTTGTAGGGATMAAATCAACTGTGAGTTTCCACCTGCTGACTGAAAGAGTGCTTGTCAGGGTGACTGACTCCATGTGTTTCTGTTATGAAAGAAGCACCATAGAAAAACAATTAAGMAAATAAACGATACAGAGAAGCAAACTGTCATAATGGATTTTTCTATCTGAAACAGTTACAGCAATAAAGAAGATCTATCTGAATTTAGCTGCACCAAAATTCATCTTCTAACAGGAGAATGTGATGGAGTTTCYTAACTGCACTGCACCTTAGACTCTGAGCAACTCAGCATTCTCAGATGTTCAAAACCAGACATCCCTTAGCTTACAGCTTCAGTTTATAAAAATGGCACACAAAACTGATCTTTATTTTCAGTAATTAATTAGTTCATTAACTAGATAAAAGAAATTCATCACTGAGAAAAATAGACATTTCTGTCTGTGGGCAGTTGTTAGCAGGGCCCAGACTCCAGTGCTGCCCAAAAACAGGACAAGGCAACACTCACAAAATTGAAGTTYTGGCTAAATATGAGGAAAATCTTCTTTACTGTGAGGATGGCAGAGCATTGGAAMAGGCCGTGCAGAGAAGTTGTGAAATCTCSTTCTCTGGAGGTACTCAAAATTCACCTGGATGTGATTCTGTGCAACCTGCTCCAGGTGAACCTGCTTTAGCAGGGGATCTAGGGGCTAGATGATCTCCAGAATTTCCTTCCAATCCCATCTATTCTGTGATTTCTGTCATTCTCTAGATACTTTGAGGAAAATCTGAGCTCTACTCTGTTTTTTAGGCTCCCATGCCTTTTTCTAAAGGCCATATTCTGGAAACTGCTGCTTTCATTGTTCAGGTTATTATTTGATCAAATAATATTTCYTCAGCTTCTCTTGGATCAAAACATGATTTTTATAGGTAATTCTGATGCAACATACAAATGCACATAATGCAACATCAGTGTTGCAGAGAAGCAGATCTAGTRCTCAACTGTTTGTGTCTAGGGTATCACTAAGATGACCAACATAGAAACTCAGAGAAGCTTTGGCAAACTGTTGAATTAACTGACATAAAAGAAGCTGCTTAAGATGTTGGCCATGACATGGAAAAGAAGGTACTTTTTGAATGTCCTGTATTGAAGCATGAAACATACTCTGAAAAAAGAAAGAAAATAGAAGGGAAAGTATCAGAAGTACCATTGAATAATACAAGAAGGGAATGCACAAAGAGCAAAGGAGATTAAATGAACCARTGGAAAGGACACACATGAGAAGGAGGACTAGGAAGATAGCAGGTCAAACAAAGATGTTTTTTTAAAAAGAAGAGTTGAGATAAAGCATTTGCAGCATATTCTCATTTCATACATAACRCAAGAGAAAAGATGACACAGATTAAAAGTCCCCCTTTGGAACRGAGAAAAGAAATAGCAATTTGGGGCAAACATCAAAGGGTGTAATTGCTCTGTTTATACTGAATGAAAAATGTTCTGCAAACGAGTCAATTTACATAATGTYGAGGCATTTAGTATGATTTATAGCCCTGCCTTAAAGGCAGTGGAGTGAAAAAAATATTGTTAAAACCCCTGCATTTTCTTAGAAGAATAATTGCTGTTGAAGAAGAAGCCTGTACGAATATCACGAGTTAGAGATTGGGAAGAAGCTGCAGGTGGACACGTGTGATTGCACAGTTAGATGGGGAGCTGCAAGGACACCTCTTCCTCAGTACCATTATGGAGAACAGAAGGAAAGCCCCTTGCAGGCAGCCAGAGTCAGATTCCACAAGACCCTGAAGAGGACAGACTTTTCCCCCCAGTGCTCTAATGTGTGGTGAAATACTCTCCATCTTAAACAGTAAATTAGCAGCCACCTGCCCTGCTGAATCTCCCCAAGTTGCCTTCCTGCCTGTGCTCTAGCTCATGTGCCACATTTTGCTTGGTAACTTCCACACCAAAACCAACCTGCATGTAAAAAGTGTTTCTTCATTTCTTTTTGCTCCAGTTGCCGGCTGGACCTGCTTTTTGAGACTGCCCAGGTCTCAGGTATCAGTACTCCTAGGAACACAAGGGTGGATGTGGAAAACACAGAGCCCAGCATAGGGACAGGGCAGGACCTGTCCTGTGACAGCTCCCCCTCAGTTTTTGCAGCTTAAAGCAGTTGCAGAAAGACAGCCTCAGCAGAGATCCCAGCTGGGAAGAGACCTAAATCAGTGCAAGACACAAGGCCTGAGATGGTATCAGGCTTCAACAGTAACACAAGTTTCTTATGCCACTTTAAATTGCACTCATGGGAAGAGAAGTGCAGATAACTCAGAAGATCCTCCTTTACACCAGTGTGACAGGGCTGGCTGAAGTTCATGATAGAAGAAGCCTGACTCAGAGGGTCTGGCAGASCTTTGAGAGAGAGTTCCAGCTCTGAGGGCTGTGCTGATCACTGCCTGGGAGCTCAGAGGGTACACATGGCATRAGCACCTGCTGCTGGGTGCCATTAKGCTGAGCATAAAGTTACAGCTCAGCTTTGCTGCTTGGGATCCAGGGCAGTTTTATTCCCAGGCTACCTCTGGCCTCATTTTGCTCTTGAAAAGGGACTGCTTTTCCCACAATGATGTTGCCACACCACTCTGTGCTTGCTCTCCATGCTGATCCCTCTTGTGTTCTACAGGTCCTGATGCCAGTCAGAGTTAGCTCCTTGTGACTAGCACAAGGATATTCCTGTGAGTTCTGCATAGCCCATGAAATGCTCTCCTTTCTGAGAAAAACTGCTCTGCTACTTACCTTCCAGCTGAGATGGAATTTGTGGCATGCTTATTTTGTTTTTAATCAAAAGAGGTGATCACATTTTGATTTGCCAATGGATAATATTTAGTGCAGGCTTTTAAAGGGAAGCCTTTTTKCTTTGTTCTGCAAAATATTGAGCACTCTCAAGTTTTTTAACAGCCTGCTGTAGTGGGAGTTGTCCCTGACCACGGCAGGGGGGTTGAAACTTGATGATACTTTAAGGACCTTTCCAAGCCAAACAATTCTATGATACTATGATTCACTGATCTAAATGRTAAATCATAATTCCCCACATGAGAATGGAATCTTCTTCATTGTGTTCTGGTGACAGTCACTGAGAATTTGTAAAAGCTAGAGCTAGGCATTCTTATTTTCAAACACACTGTTCTATTTACTTCATTGAAAATGTGGAGATTGAGTTTCCTCAACTGAGTGCAAAATAATTTCCACCAAACGAGTATGTATGGAACAAACTTGTTCATGTATTTTTGAGAGGTGTAAAAAATTATTGAGATCGTTTTTGTGAAAATTGCCACAGATAACATTTTACTGTTTATCTTTGAGAAAAACAAAACAGAACATTAGGCTAAAGATTCTACCTCTGCTAGCCAGGGGTTAGCAGGTTGATAGTGCATGTAAAATCAATACCAGATAACTGAATTGTCAACTAATCTCAATTCACACATTCCTAAGGATAAGTGTACTATAGAGTCTGCTGGGATTTTTATCCTGTTTCATTAATGAAAAAGGAAAGATTTTTTTCCAAGATTACCCAGGCTGTTCATTTTTTAGATTGTCCTTTAAAAAACACTGTTCTATAAAAGTGAAAAAACAGGAATCTGATACAAATCTAATACAGAAGGTAGTTGGATAATTCATAATTTGAGCTCCATTCATAAATCTATTCACTTTATAAAGATAGAAAAATATTTACCCTCTCWCACACAATCTAACTCATTATACTTGTCTGGTACTGTAGTCAGGACATTTGTCTTTTGAGCATTATTTAAACAATTTAAACTCATTAAGGACCACAACATCATTACTTACAGRGAGCAACATCTTACATAAAGAGCAGTCTCACCAGTCTCACCTATGGAATAAGACGTTGGCCAAAATCAGTACAGACTGTACAGCAGGGTCCTGAGTGTGTGGCAGGCATAGTAGAAAAAACAGGAAAATGTCATAGAATTATTATGTCAGCATGAAAGGTCTTATTGTTCCCAGCTGAATTCTCTTTATTCCTGAACATGTTCCTGTTACACACTTGCTGTGGGATTTTCAGGCTATTTTAGAGTATTTATGACTCAGTTATGAATCTTCATAAACACTGATCATTGTCATCATGGGCTCAAGTGAATTCAGCATTTCCAAGGAGAAATAAATAGTCAATAGGAAGCATACTTCTCATTTCACATGTCTATTCAAATGCTGTCTCACATCASTCAGTTCCATACACTTTAAAGTCTGCCTTGAGAGACTATGGCTGCACTTGWAAATAGGAGCAGAAGCACTCAACAAGCTGAAAAGGAGTCACTGAAACAGAATGGAAGGCACTGGACACAAAGTTTGGCAGACACTCATGATGGAGCACGACAACATGAAAGCCTTGACTGAATGCAGATCATGTCCATGGTTGTTCATTTGTGGGTTTTTTTTTAAGGAGAATAATCTTTATTTCCAGAGTGGTTAAGTCTTATTTATTACTTCATTCTGTCCACTGCATAACAGCACTTCACTACTATTTCTTTCTTTGAATCACAGAATCACAGGATCAATCATGTTGGAAAAGACCTATGAAATCACTGAGTGCAACCCACAACTCAACACCTGCCAACTAGACCAGGGCACTGAATGTCACATCCAGTCTTTCCTTAAACACTCTACCATCTCCCTGGGCAGCCCATTCCAATATCTAATCACTCTTTCCATGAAAAAACTTTTCCTAATGTCCAACCTGAACCTCCCCTTGAAGGGTTTAAGATTATGATGTCCTCTTGTTCTGTCATGGGTTGCCTGGGAGAAGAGGCTGATTCCTGCCTGGCCACAGCCTTCTTTCAGGCAGCTACAGAGAGTGATAAGGTCAGACCCTCAGATAATACCCTTTGGTGCCCTGAGAGAGCATTTCTGCCAAAGGGAAAACACCAAAGTTTGGCAATTGTCTTGTAGGAAATGGGTTAGATTTCAGCTGTGTCTCAGTTCATCCTCACTGTCTGCTTCTCTCTTCAATGAAAGAAAAGTGAGTTGCTGCATACTTCACAGGGCTTTGCTCCAACAGCCATGAATTTCCTGGATGATTACATTGATAAGGAGATGCTTCTCTGTCTGAGGCTGGGGTTCCTGGAAATTGTTAGTCAATAACAGGAATCCTATGATTAAGCATTTCTTTTCCTTTGTCTTACAAGAATTGCATTTGTAAGAGAAGGTACTTAATTTTCAGGATGTAAACCATTACAAACAAGATGTTTACATCTTTACATTTGCCTTAGGCTGTGATGCCTAAACCTAAGAGGAAGACAAAAACTAAAACTGAAACCAAAACCAAARTCAAAATGTAAAGGAATATATAACATGTCTTGCATCTAGCCCCATGCTGCACAGATGGGGCCCATAGCATTTATCTAAAAATCTGAAATCCTTTCTGCTATTTCTAATACATGATGAACTTGGAAAAGATGAGGAGTAGTTTTTTGAATCCTGGTATCTATTAGAAAAGGTGGTCTTACTTCATCCCTGACAGGCATCTGCAGGGAGTAAACCAGCTTKTCAATTCCTCTTGATTAGGACCATTTGGGTCAGCTCCAGTGAAAATGTTAATTATTCTAYTGAWCCAAAWACAGGAAGGAAAAGATGAATGGGTTGGTTGGAGTAATGACCATTGCATACAGGGAAGGCGAACAGCCAAAGGCGTTGCAAGGACTGCAAGGCTCAAGAGCGGGAAGGAGAAAAGAAGCCTGTGTGAGAAATGTAAGGAGAGCTGGCCATGGCAGGGGCTCTGTGTGTGCTTTGTGSCCTCATTCTGGGAGTGAAGTGGGAGTCCTGCCCCACTAGAATATGCTTACCTTCCCCATCTTCCCACTTGTGCACTCGTTCAGTGTGCAGTGAATGAACAGCGCAAAATACAGAAACATCTGAGCTGGCAGTGTGCTCTGGTGGCCAAGAAGGCAAATGGAATCCTGGTGTGCCTAAGGAAGAGCATTGCCAGCAGGTGCAGGGAGGTGACTCTGTCCCATTACACAGCCCTGGCGAGGCCACTGCTGTGTCCAGTTCTGGGCTCCTCAGTACACGAGAGACTTGGAGGTCCTGGAGTGGGTTTAGTGGAGGGCAAAAAAGATGAATAAGGGATCTGAGCATCTCTCTTATGAGGAAAGGCTGTGGGGAAACTCTGCCTGCTCAGCCTCAAGGAGAGATGGCTAAAGGGGGACCTCATCAGTGTTCATCAGTAGCTGAAGGGAGGGTGCCAGAGGATGGAGCCAGGCTCTTCTCAGTGGTGCTGAGCAAAAGGACAAGACAACAACAAAAAGGTAAGAATCTTTAGACTCATTAACAAGTTGATAGGTGGATTCTCAGAGCAGAAAACTTCTGCYCATAGCTTTTTGTTGTGGCTTAGTTTATCCTCAGGAAACACAGAATGAGCACTCTTAATAACTATTCTGAGTGATAGAACAGCTTGGGGGACGAGGTGAAGTGCCTCCACCTGCTGTGTTGATCCTGACAAAAAGAGCACTTGAAACTGCCTTTACACACACAGAGCTCACGGTCAAAAARGGTATTTGCATTTATCAGCTTCCTCACAGAATTTTCATGATAACATTTTCTAGCTTTTCTGGTTCTTTGGTCTCAAATTAGAGCTATTCAGATGGGAAATGTAGGATGCTGTCCTGTGTACAAATATCTTGATACTTTTTAGTCTTTAGYTTAGTTAAAGTTTTTATTTCAGGAAAATGGCTGTAGTTAGACGCTGGCCAAGAGTGTTTCCAATGCAGCCTACTGGCATTAATGAAAACCTTCTATTTGACTACCGAGGTTTGGAAAAGAACCACAAAATATGTACTGAGTTTTCAGATGTGGCTGAAAGTTATACAGCTGTGTTGGGTTGAGTTTGCCTCAAAATTGTTTTAGATAGTGTCGAGGACATGGTTTCATTTTACCTTCATCATATTTAACACGCTTGAATTGGTCCATTTCCACTGTACATTACAGAGARCAGCCTGAACTGTTACTGCTGTTAAATGTCTTCTCAGTACTGCTGGGTTTTTTTCATCTAAGGGATAGACTGGTTTTCAGATTTGGATGGCAAAGCATTTAATTATTTCTACTCTTTCTTCCCCAGCGTTTTAAATATTAACATGATATCTGTGTTTTGGCACACCTGAAAGAGCAGACAGAATTAGGCACAAGAGCTTAATCTCACAGAAGGTGAGTGAAGGATAGTCTTGTTTCCAGTCACTGCTCAAGTTCCTGGAAAGGATTTTCAGCGTGACACCATAATTGGTGTGTTACACATAATTGTTGATCATTCAGAGTCCTCTGATGACTTTCATTTGTGTCCAATACCCCACCAGCATAGCTGTTTTTCTGAGGTAGCTAACCTCCTTCATTTTATTGACAGCGTCTTTGCAAAATAAGTGCCAGCTGAAAATCTTTTTTTTCCACTCAGATTTCTAAGGTGGAAGCTGAAGACCTCAATGTTCTTCATGTAGTCTACAATGTGTTCAAATTGCCTAAGGTTTAAACTTCTTTGCTGAAGTGAATCATTTAGTTTCAGCTGTGAAGTTACTGACAGCTGGARCAGTCCTTTTGCCTTTTCTAGAGCTGCATACCACATCCAAATAAACAATACAAGCACCCTAGAAGAATGCTAATACATAGATTGAAGGGTAGATGAAAAGCACCCAAAAGTTAAAAAACAAGGTATGTATCCAAAGTACATGTCCCAAGTAAAAGGATCAAAGCAGAGTGTCACAACTACAGCTGCAGCTGAATGACTGCAAAGTCATTCCTTGGTAGAGGATCCTCAAAGCATTTGTCAGATGCTTTGTCTTTTCCATATTCACATTTTCACTGATCTTTCAGGATGATACATTCACTTTGTACTTGAATTCTCTTCTAACAGTGCATTCTGACAGATAATAGGATTAGTTCCATGAAATGCAGAAAAAACAGTAGTTAAACTTCTTGCATTGTTTTAGAAGCCCCTTATTTGGGATTTCTAKGAATAGGATGTTTGCTGAAGCACAGTGATACACTGAGAAAATTATTCAAAAAGTCATTTATTTTTCACACACTTGTCTGTCTGCCCAGAAAACCAATAATTTGTTTATTCAGTTAAATAAGATAGGACACTGACTTGCCAAGACACAGAAATGAGTGCTGAGAGCTGTCAATACATTCATGAATACAGATAGTATTTTACCCTGACTTTGATTTAATTTCAGCTGAGGGCTCATGCATCTTTCTGAAAGATTTTTTTCCCAATGGCATTCATGGTGAGAATTGTCAGGGCTGTAAACTCCAGGGACCTTCCAGCTCTCTCATTTCATATGGACAACATCCATCKTGGGAAGAAGAGCTGTATTTTATTRGAATGACATAACTGAATTGAGGTCCTATTAAATCATATCCACTGGCACATTCCCTACAAACTTTCAGGAGTCTTATTTCTGAGGGAAGTTTAGGAACAGGTTTATGAATGTACTCTCCATAGATGGAATGGGAATTGCACACTGTGCCTTTCTTCTTTATGAAGAATGGAGAGMTTTCTTCTGCTGGTTTAGGGCTGACTTTTCCAGTGCACTCACAGTTCTGCGTCTCAAGTTTGTCTCTCTCTGCAGTTGCTATAAATGCAGAATTGAATTTGCTGAATGCTGTTATGTGTCTTTTTCTGGTAAATCAAGACAACAAATCATCGAGTTCAGGGAAGTTATGCCATTAGAAAAGCAGTGTGATATCAGAATTGGCTGTCTGTCTCATTGCAAGCAAAGCTATGCTCCAAAGCTTTACCTATTTCACACTTTCAGGTTTCCTTCTGATGCACTATTTTCTGGGGATAAAAGCCCAGTTATTTCAGCATTGCAAAGCCTCCTGTCCCTCCGTCTTCATTGTAGCTAATATAATTGCTTGTTGCAAATGATTGATTCCCCCTTTTTCTCCTCCATTAGTTTATCATTGGTTAGATGCTTAGAGAAAACCACAAGACCTATCTGAACACCCATCTGCCTGTATATTTTCAGAAGTTGTTCATACGAAGCAGTCTCCTATTTTGTAACCTTTATTAAACCCTAAGTTTATGAAAACTTTCATGGAGTCTGAGCACATATGTATCATCTGACTATCCTTATTTACAACCTCACTGACTCCCAACTTAAGTAACATTAGGTTTGAGGGCAATGGCTTCCTTCTATGAATGTTGTGTTGATTTTCCCCCTACTCTTTGTATTTATTCACATTCCTACTAATTTTATTTTTAATATGCTATCTTCTTCGAACACCAGAAGCAAGGTGTCTGSCCTGCAGCACCCTAGCTCTCTCTCCACCCTTTTTGGACACCAGTGTAACATCTGCACCACCTTTCCTTCTACTACCATTTGTCAGAGCAAAGTCATTACTTGGTACTAAACCCAGCACTGCCAAATTCATAGGTGGTGTTTTGAGAAATGGTACTACACTGGTAGATGGCTTTGCTTTCCAGAAAACCCAATTCTTCCCTCGCTTCTCAGACATCGGCTGGAGTTAAGCAACAAGGAACGAGTCAGGTGCTCTGCTAATACGCAAAGCCACCAAAACAAATTCCCGTGAATGGGTGTTGGGGACAGGGCACGTAACTAAACTCAGAACTAAATTAAACCGAGACAAGAGCAGAAGCTCTGCCCAATTTCTGACTCTTCCTCTYCCTGCTGTAGGAAGACGCTCCGAATCTGTCACCATCTGTCACTTGCCGGCTTCTCRCCCCTGCTGAGGCCTGAGTGCAGCAGAGGGGTTTTCCCGGCCTGCGGTCGGTGCTGTTGGTGCCTGAGATCCGCGGTGTCGGTGCCCTCTGGGGCGGCAGCGGCCCCTCATGGCCCYTCCATTGCCCTCACGGCCCCCTCAAGATCCCTCACAGGTCTTGCACGGCGCCTCACGGCCCCTCATGGCCCCGCACAGCTCCTCACGGCCCCTCATAGCTCCTCACGGCCCATCACGGCTCCTCACGGCCCTCAGGGCCCCTCATGGCCCCGCACAGCTCCTCACGGCCCATCACGGCTCCTCACGGCCCTCAGGGCCCCTCATGGCCCCTCATAGCTCCTCACGGCCCATCACGGCCCCTCACGGCCCTCAGGGCCCTCGCACGGCCCCTCACGATCCCCCAGGGCCCCTTCACGGCCCCGCCGCCGGCTCAGCGCCGCCGTGTGGCGGCCGTGCCCCGCAGCGCCCGGGAGAGCGGCGGCTCGGGAGGCTCAGCCCCGGGAAGGGGCGGCGGGGCCGCGTCCCACCGGGCCCGGTAAAGCACGGAAGACTTGCTCGAGCAAAACTGCCTTCAGAGCTTCTGTCGGGGTGCGGGGAGTGCCCCTAGCCCGCGAGAAGCCGCTGGAGCTCGCTGCGGGGATGCGCCGCGGGGCTGACGGAGGGACCGGCGCACGGCTTAACCCAGAGCATCACCGCGGGCCAGGGGCCTCTTGCTTGTCCCAACTACGGCCGCTCCCCCTCGGAACTTAAAAGGCAAATCACTGCCCTTAAATATTCGAGATTTGCTCTCTTTCTCATGTGAGGGAAGATAACAGAAAGCCAAACAGATACCAGACATAGACAAAACCGATTTGTTTAGAATTATCATTACTGCATGATTCTATATTGCATTRTTTTTTTCTTGAAACATCCCTGAAGTACAATACCAAGATGGTAAATGGAAATATTACCTTGCTGTGTTTCTCCAGCACATTTCTTGGTGAGTAATGTCAGAAAGCTTTGGAACCATTTGTTTAGAAAAAAGCTTTAAACAGCCGTGTTGATGATGGGCTTCAACATCGTTTTCTTCTCTAAAATACATATTTGACACTGAGTTGTTTCATTTGTTYCAATCTCCCAGAGTACAATTCTTATTATTAATAATAACAATATTTTAAATTTTTGTGTTTTTCTCTTAGGTGGGGAATTGTACTTTCCCATGACAATCAAGACGGGGGAAAAAAGGGCATCTTACCTTATAAAAGGAAAAGAACAGGATGCATTCAGCAATAATATATTCCACCAGCTGCTTGTCAGTGGCAACATTGAAAGAAAAAAATGTTTCTACCCCAGGAGCCCAAGGAGGATACTGGGATGATGCAGGGAAGGAACGGAGTGAAACTGGATCATCAGCACTGCTTGGCCCAAGAAAGGGCTGGCCTGTCAGAAATGATACTTCCAGGGGTCAGGAAGGAAGATTGACTCTTGTTAAATTGGTACCTATATTTCCTGTGAAGTGACACAGCTGAGATGCTGATRGACACAGGGGTGATGCTCACAATTCTAGGTCTCAACATAGACCTTATGGCCTTTAGTATTCCTGCCTGGCCTTGCCAGAATTAGTGTTTGAATAAACTCTCAGGCTGGCTCTGCCCAAGATCACTGATCAAGTAGAGTCTGAGGTACCTCCTAATGGTCCCAGTGGAGTTCAGTGTTGTCTGGCAGTAGGTCCTGAAGAAAAAGATGTTAGTAGGAAGGACTGGTAACATTGAGGGTGGTGTTACATTACCTGTTTTGTATGTGCCACTCCAYGCTGTGCTCTCAGCCAGGGGATTGCTGACTCTGCTAATTGCCAAGAGCAGGAGAGCTTTCCAGGAGTGTTTGACTACCGTGCTATAAAGTGCCCAGTTTAAGGTGTCCTTCAGGAAGAATTAGCAAACTCGGGACAATCATGAGTTAYGTTCACTTTTCTTGCCCTTCTAATGCTGCTGTCCCCAACCTTCTTGCAACCAGATCCTTTTATTCCCCTTTTATCTTGGAAAACAGAGAGGCATGGGGAAAGAGCATCTTCTTTTACAGCTCCAGCCCAGACTTTTAATCTGGCTTCATCCCTTCCACTGCATTGAAGTTTTGTGCACAAAAGTCTATAATTCTTTAAGATTTCTCTAGTGCAAACTGTGCTACCAGTTGGGTGAAGCTACTTCAATTAACTTGGACATGTAGTTACTTAGGATGATGCATTTGATTATACAATTAACCCAAAATCTTGGCTTCCCCCACTTTTCTCATCTACCTTCTCTTTTTCCACATCCTTTTTCCCTTCTGTGGGATCCTTGATGGTTTATTTTTATCTCCTCTCAGCTGTTTGTGGGATGATCTTTCCTTTGTACCCTTCCTTGCCCCTCTGAGCTGTCCTTATCYGCAAACTTATGTCACCTTTCCATGCAGATGACTTTCAAATATCAATGACTTTGCCTCCATCTATCAGGATGGGAATCTCATCCTGCAAYATTTCCTTGAGAATTATTTGTTGTCAACATGAGTTCAGCATGGCTAAAAGAGATGTTAATATTTTCTCTGCACCAAGGTGGCAGCACTTTTCTTGACTGCTTTTCACTCAGTCCTGCTTCCTACTTGTTGCTCTCCCTGCATCCCCAKGTCTTTGTCTTGAAGGGTGTGGGTGTGGGGAGGTGTGTGTCTGTATAAAGTATGTGAAATAAAACTTTTCYTACCTCTTTTTTAGCTAAGGTTTCTTGCCCATATCTTGCCTGTTACAGCATTCTTTGYTCTCAAGAAATGCATTGTTGCTTCTTGGAGGGTTGCCAAGGTCCTTTTCCTTGCATTGGGCTCACATCAACACTCTGTGCATCTTTTCCAAATGTGCCCTCCTTGAAAGTGGCTCACACAGGCAGCTCTCTACATTCTCAAGTCCCTTTTTATCCTTTATTCACCAGGTACAGGCTGATTCCTTGCTCCTGCTGGCTCACCATGYTTTACTTTCTCACTTACTGCATTTTTAGGTGGTGTTATGGGTGTGTTATTCTTCAAGCCTGGCAGAAGATTCCTGTAAATACAGATCTGCATGTCTCCTTCTAACACTTCCTTCTCCATGAGCACACATCCAGTGTGTTAGGCAGTTCAGACATCCCTTCCAGCTGTGTCAGTTTTTGATGACTGTGTGTCATGATGAAATGTTGGGAATAAGTAAAGGATTTGTGAAGCTAAAAACACGTTGAAGGAGTTGCCTAATTTAGAAAGAACAAGCTATTTTCAAAGGCACGGTGGGAGCACTTCACATTGTATGACCTGCATCTTCATTTGCACTGCAGGCTGTGCGTCAGCAAGGCTGCAGGATGGAGGAAACCTGACAGTGCTTCATTTCCATTTTAACATATGCAAGCAACCAGCACATCATGTCTACTCAGGGGACTTTTACACTGTGAATTATATTCACTTCCTTCCCCAGCCCCTCTGACCTCCAGTCATGCAGGAATGAGTACAGATCTTTGCTCAAGAAAATAAAAAGTTTATGTAATTTACTGTCTGTAAAACCCTGATATAAATCTGATCCCTGGAATGAAATGGGTTAGAAAATCACTCTTTTGTGAACAGTTTCTGTTAACTTTGGTGACTGAAACAGAGTGGTGAGCACAGGGTATGATTTGGGCATATAGAGTGACAGCAATAAAAATGAATAATTTGCTTGAGGAGATTATTGGCAGGATGCCTTACACTGCTTTGTTCCCTCTGGGAGATGAAGAGTTTGCAGAAGGAGAATACTTGGTAAATCAGCGGATGTTGTGCTCCACAAGCTCAGCAGTGAGTAATCCCTGGTTCACTAGTTCCTAGCCCCAGTAATCCAGTAATCAGGAAACAGTAGAACCCTGAGCACAGGGACTCCTCTCCTGACTCCTGACTGTGGATGCAAGTTTATCCATCTCCTCTGAGATGGGAAGAAGCTGATGCAAAAGAAAGTCACACAAAGGAAAGTCACACGAAGGAAAGTCACACAAGCAACCATGGCACCCCTGGCAAAGAGCCATGCTCCAAGGAGATGATTTCGCATTGCCCCCACATTCCCTGCATGCTGGAGGTGCCTGGTGGGAGGGTGCTGCATGGGCTGCCCACCCTGGTGTAACAGGTTGCTCCTGCTCTCCGAGGTGATGGCTGGGCCAGCCTCAGGGTATGCTGGTGGCTACACCAGCAATCTCTGGCTCCCATACCAGATCATGTCCCATGGAAACTCACAGGGCCCCAGAACCCCCTGTTGCATTAGATTTTCCAAAGTGGTCCATTCAGATTTGTGGAACACATGATCAGTGTCTTTCAAAAGACCTTGACACACTGGCTGTTAGGGCTCTGAAAATCTGCCTGGAGTTGTGATTGTGGCAGCTGCAGCTCTCCAAGCACCTTTGAAAAGAGTGCTCATGTACTTTTCTCAGTGCAGACTGCATTTGTTTGAAACTCTGTCTCCACTTCTGGGTGGTGAGCTCATAAGCAATGTCAGAGCCTAAATTTTATTACCTTTCATGTAGGTTTAAGTGCTTATGAAAATTTTGCCCATCAAACTTTTACRAATCTCCCCCATTGTGCACAGTTAAGGAGTAAAAGAAGGTTGTCTCTTTGCAGCTGTCATTTGGAGGCTGGGCAAAGGTTGAGAGATGAAAAAAAAAAAGCCTCTATTGAAAGTGTGTGTGGAATCTCTCATTGTCCGACAAAAAACCATTATAATGCATTACCAGGCTCATGAGCCCTGCATTATTCTATTCACAACTCTGCCAACTTCTTGTTAAGTAACTTTGTGCCAGTCATTGTTTTTTTGGTTTTTCGTTGTTTTTTTTGTTTTGTTTTTTTTCCCCAAGGCATGCAGGTTACTCCAGTGGTGAAACAGGGTTATTGATGCTTACCTTCCTTTGGATAGAGGATTGGGATCTTGAAATGAACACAGAGGTGGTATGCTCATACAAATGCCCAGACAGTTTGCCTGCTCAGGGAAGATAAACRCTAGATTTCCAGCATTGCTTCTCCTTTCTTCCTTTGCTCACCTCACATAGTAAAGGGAAGAGAAGCTTCAGTGTAGAAGAGTTGTGAAGAGGGTTGACTTAGTGTTTCTGTTAGAGGATTTTTGTCCAATGGACCACCTTGTTTTCCATCTGGAAAAATRAAGGCTCATTATCAGAGCTAGAGATGTTCTATCTCTGAGTGGTGGTTTTACAAATCCCAGTGTMAACGAGCCATTTGAATGGGAAGGGAGACAAGATGTCTCCGCCTCCTACTCAGGGTAGGTCACTGCCAACTACTGGTCAGGCTGCTGGGCACAGGAGTCCAAAAGTATTACACCAAGTGTCTGCTCCCACTTCCAGAAGTGTCCTCTCCCCCTTATCCCAATGCTCAGAAGGCARAATGTGGGGGGAGGAAGAGGGGAGGTGTGCATCCCTTTGTCATGCAGCTCCTATCACCAGGTCCCCAGATATGCTGGGGGATATTCTGGCAGAGGTGTCCCACCATGGTGTGTGGCAGGGCTGCTTCAGTAGCTCCACAGTTCCTCTCTGTGCCTTTGGTTCTGCTGTGCCAAATATGGCATTGCCTCCAAATGGCACCCACCCAAGCTGGCAGCCTTGCCCAGAGCTGGCCCTGACCCGCAGAAGTGCCCGTGTGCCCCCATCAGAATGTKCACAGTTGCCCTGCTTTTAAAGCTGGTAACCTCTAGCCTATTCTTAAAAGCAAGCTTCTGTCTGAAAGGAATCCCAGAAAATTTGGCTTCTCCTCAGCACGCTCAAGCTCTCAGCACAGCACTTTCATGGGTATTTGGCTTGAAAAACATATGTAAGTAGCCCTACTTAAAGTTAAGGGTACACATAAGTCCTTTGTTGACTTAGAGTGGACAGCAGAAAAACAGCTGAAAACACTGACCYAGGTCACAAGAATGAGGCAGAAAAACAGCTATTGAAGCCTCCTGCTTCAAATCCCACCCTGGGACACCACTTTCAAACCCTTGGAGATTTTCCAGATTGTGTCCTGAAACGCTTCTTTTATGCAGAAACCAGTGATCACACTTAAATGCCTGCTTTGAATCGCYTTCCCTCTCACTTCTAAGTAACTCAAGCAATT
Source organism: Alauda arvensis (assembly GCA_902810485.1). Classification (NCBI taxonomy): domain Eukaryota; kingdom Metazoa; phylum Chordata; class Aves; order Passeriformes; family Alaudidae; genus Alauda; species Alauda arvensis. Next base: position 614,941 of record CADDXX010000480.1, read on the forward strand.
GGTGAAACATTCTTTTGCTTGCAAAAACGAGCACTTGCAATAAAAAAATTAAAGTACAGCTTCATTTAATTCTGCAGGTTGGTTTCCAAAAAAACTATGTATTGCCACAGTCCTGAAAGTCCCTGTTTGTATTCATAAATAGCCTGATATAAAGCAGTAAGGCATCAGTAACAGCTATATCCTAATTTCTTAATTCAGTTCTACGAAGGATTTTTTTGAGACTGTTATAAGCCAAGCAAATTTCTTTCTGCTGCATCTCAACATGCATTATCTATGGATGCCAGTATAATGGGTACCTCATAAATAGAAATTATTGCTGAATAGAATAGTGAACTTTGTCYCTCAGTATTGTTACCTCCAAATTAAAAAATTAACAAAAAAGTGTGCAGAGTTCAGGCTTTCCCAGATAACTTCAGATGCACAGTGCTAATATTAATTTGCCTACCTTAACTTCAATGTTGGCTTTTATCTTAATTGGCTTTATTAATTTCACTTGTCTAGAGAGGAGAGAGGAAGATTAATTTGGCTCTGTATAATCACTCTCTTTCATTGGAACAACTGAATACCACAGTGCAATAAAAATAGGTGTGCTTTTAGTTAAGAAGGTGGGATGGCTTTTCTGAGCACATTGTTTGCAGTATGAAATTAACTGGRTCGGATTTTGTTTGGCTGGTTGATTTTTT
>CADDXX010000480.1:615746-646149 GCA_902810485.1 Alauda arvensis
GAGGAGGTGGGTGGCGAGCCGGTGACGCACGTCGGGAGCCCTAAGTGAGCAGATGTGTATTTTATCACCTAAAGAGTTAAGGGCGGCGCTGGCCGCCCGCCCCGCGCGGCGCTGCCCGGAGCATCCAGCAGGCGGCCGGCGCTCCCCGGAGCTCCCCGGCGCTCCCGGGCGCTCCCCGGCGCTGCCAGCAGCCCGCGCACACCGTGGGAAGCAGCGCAAGGATTGACGTCCAGAACATCCTGCCTATAGGATCCGCCAGCCGAGCCCCGCTTTCCCCCCTCGCTTTAAATCCGGCTGGCGAGGGCAGGCACCGAAAGCGGGAGAGATTGGCAATGCAGCGTGGCAGCAACTCCCTAAAGTTCTTGCTTTCTGTAACTCCCTGCTTTCGGACTCGGAGCTGTCGGGCAGACCTGAAGCTGGKAGTTTAACAAGCCCCGTTTGCGAAAATGCCTGCCACTTGCTGGTCTTTGAATTTGATAATTTGCCTTCCAGAGCTGAGGAATACTTAACAGCAAGAGACCGTCAAGGAGGAAAAGGCAAGTTTCAMGGTGCAAACAATGCTGAAACAATGYTCTCCTTTCACCTTATGGAAACAGGACTGTGGAAAAAGCTGCAGGTGCTTTTTGGTTTGGTTATTGACAAGATGTGTCACAAAGTAATRTGACTTTTAAACTCTTCTGACTGTTTAAAGCCAGCAAGGAGCAGCAAAATTAAGCAAGACAATAATCTGAGGAATCTGAGGACTTTCAAAGAAGAAAGCTGTTTTCCAAGAAAAGCGAAGTAGGACGATGGCATCTGGAGAGTGCCTTCTGCTAGACCTAGAAACAGATAACTTCGTTTTCTATAACATCTCTGTCAACCAGAGTGCAAACTTCTCCGTCCTTGGGGAAGACTGGTTTTACCCAGCRTTCCTCTACGCCATCCCCACAATCTATGGGATCATCATTCTGATAGGCCTTATTGGCAATATCACTTTGATTAAGATCTTCTGTACTGTGAAATCCATGCGAAATGTCCCTAATTTGTTCATTTCCAGTTTGGCTCTGGGAGACCTGCTGCTTTTAGTGACTTGTGTGCCTGTGGATGCCAGCAGGTACCTTGCTGATGAGTGGCTGTTTGGCAGAACTGGATGCAAACTTATTCCCTTCATACAGCTCACCTCTGTAGGGGTGTCAGTCTTTACTCTCACTGCTCTCTCAGCTGACAGGTAAGCTTGGCTGCTGTTGCCTTGAAAAGAAGTCTGCATAATTATGATTCCATAAAATGCACAATTATAAACTTGTATTTTCAGGTAAARTGTTTCTTTTTAATGTACTGAGGGAAGAAGAACAACCTCAAGTGATTTCTGGTGGGTATTAGCATGCAACTTGAGGAAGGTGCAGACTGAATACAGGATATTTTTTCTAAACTAAATATTTGTGCATTTTAGCTAATAGTCTACATTAATTCAAAGAGAGACAAGAGCAGATCAAGCTAAAGACCAGAGAGAGAAAATGCTATATGAAGCTCTGCTAAAAGATARCATGTTCATATTTGCCAAAAAGATAATTGTTCCATACTTCATGAAGTGTGAAGGCACTGGAGTGGCAATATAAAGTGCACTGAGAATCAATTCTTTTTAGTGGCTTGCTTCCTTAAAGTTAATAATATGTGAGGCAATATTTCATAAAATATTTCTCAAATATTCAAATGAGCTTGCCTGAAGCCAGCAATCACAGTTGCCATACCCAGTGTATTTCCCTTGGTGAAACAGTTTGCCCCTTATCCAATCAAAACTGATCGGTGTTGTTGGTTCAGAAACTTCATTTTCCAATAATATTTAGTAAAAAATAATGTGTAGCAAATATGCTGGTTTATTTTCTGGATGCTTCCAAAATAGATTAAGGAATACATTGTCTCCRTGCTGAAGTGACACAGAAGTACTGAGTGAAAAATTATTTCACTTTTTTTGTAATCAAAAAGACATAGGGATTGTATCTTTGCTCACAAATAAGTGAAACTAGGTTTGCTTTGGGTAGTCTCTTGCACACCACTGTCTCTTGCTAAGCTGCTTTAAAACGTAAGACTACTTTTGTTCAGATTTCAGTGCAGTTCACACACATATTTCAATATACTTTTTGCAGTCTCAACAAAAGCAGGTAACTCTTCAGTGTTTCAGAGACAGAATTGTCAATATGTTTATCCTCTTCTCCATGTTGGGATATATAAAAATAGCACTGTGTGTCCCAGTAGCAGATGACAAACAGRGCTATGTGTAGATAAAAGTCTTAAAGCAATATGCTTTAAAGTGCTGTGAAGATAGGAAAACTGCACTAGTGAAAGATCACATGCACTTTTGCTCCTGAGTTTGATGGGGTGTCTGGATCCCTCTGACTGCTCTGAAGAAAATGTTGGGAAAACAATAAGTATGTCTCCTGGAAAATACATCTTTCTAAAGCTGTAATGTAAGTTTTAAGGGTGTAAGGAAAAGAAAAATGCATTGCAAAGAAGATTATATTAGAGATATTTATTGCTATCTGATCACATGCTATATGAAGTAAACATTGCAAATACTTTTACTGAGCAACACATCAACAGCACTTTTTGCCTGAAGTGATAGAACAGAACAGAAAACAGCAGCTGTGCCAAGCTTGGGGTTTGGTGACTTCAAGTTCTGAACTTTAGCTTTATCAGGAACCTGTTAACCATCATGCTGCACTGATGATCAAATGCTTCCATTTCCAAAGGATCATTTTACCCTCTTCTAATGTATCTGTGGCCCACAGCAGAAGGAGATAATAATGAAACTTGTAACTTCGTTAGGTCTAATGAATCTAATATGCTGTGCATTGAAACACAAGTGTCCCTTATCTGCTAAGTTTGATGTTATTTTGAYAAATTAACACCAGTGCTGGGTTAATTTTGTTTCAAAATAATACAGTCTATATTTTGTCAGCTCACAGCCCATTAGTCTATTTCCTTAAAGCTGTCATCCTGAACTCCGGACTCCAGTATTAATCATGTCAGAATCATTAGGGAAATAACCTTAAAATGTAAAGGGAAAACTTCCAAAATGTGAGTTGAATGTAAACCACCCTGGTGATTCCATCTGGGGGCTGTGGAGGGTCTGGAAACCCAACACCCTGCTGCAGGAGAGATGCTGAGCCTGGCATGTGGGATGGTTTCATAGGCACCCATTTCTGATGACAGACATGGCACTGCATGAAGGGAAACTGAAGAAAAGGGCACAGTGGTGAGATGAATTATGCTCACTGATGTGAATCCTACCTGAGATGCTCACATGAGGCATGTGAATGTCCTTGCTCTCATTAATCAAAACCAYAGACCATGTGAGAGAAAAACCTCCTAAACCTCCTGCTCTGAACAGCATTACCATGGCACTGTCTCCAAGGAAAGGAAGACTTGTCAATGTACTACAGACCTTTTGTCTATAATTCATCATCTGCAAAAAATTAGCATAAACCCTCTTGGTTTCTGCATCTTTCCATTGACAAAAGCAAATGGAAACAAGTGCTGGCATTACTGAATATATCATGGTGACACCTAGAGAGACATCACTGGGGACAGAAGTCTGATGYGTAGAGAAAAGCAATGGAGTGTGATACAAGAGGGTCATTTCCAGAGACATGACCATTAAAACACAGGGTAAAAGGCAGTGGGTAGGTGTGAGTATGTGAGAGTGTATGAGACACTTATGCTGCATTACAACAGTGATACAAATCATCCTGGCTGCGTTGGATCAACTTCTGAAAATGAGGGACTGTTTTAATAGGTTTTTGCACTCACATCATCAGTGCAAGAGTATATCCTGAGGTGTACTTTTATTATTTCCATTTCCACTTCACCTGCGTCAGGAATCTCCCATCTGCCAGTGACAGCAAACRTTTGGCTGAGTGCCAGCCCCCAAGCACAGAGCACCTAAAGGTGCTCAGTGGTTTGACCCTCCAGAACAAGGTGCTGTCCAGAAGATTGACTGTTCACTTGCAAACTTCTCAGGGGGAAACAGAGGGACAAACTGCTGACCTCAGCTTTTCCTGCAGCGGGAGCCTCCCAGCCTGCAAATGGTCTGTGTGCATATTGGACACAGCTGAGCCTGCACGGGTTTGAGCAGGAAGAGACACCAGAGGGTCCCTGGGTGCTTAGGCTGGGTCTGTGTACAATCATGAGGTTTCCTTCAAATTTCATTATTATTTCAGAAACTATGTAAGAAAGGACAAGAAAGAGTTAACACTACTACAAATGTATTTCCTCTGGGACCACTCCACAGGCTGCACAGTGCTTGCATCTGTCTGGCTGCATTTGCAGGAGCAGTGGGAGCTGTCGGGTGACACCTGTTTTCCTRCAAGTGGGTCAAATTTTCAGAGCAGCCAGGAGAGGGTTAAGGCATGTGCTGTACTTCCAGCCACCTTCAATGAGTGATAAGGCGCCAGTGCTGAGTATACAAGAGCGAGGAAACGAGCAGCCCATGTGTGTGCGTGATGTTTGTGTGGTTTAGAAACACTGTAAATGAGGCTGGTAGAGGAAGGACATCTGTCTGCCCTGCTGCTCTGCACTGTCGAGCCAGTGGTTTCTTCAGCCTACTGCCCAGTTTATCCCGGAAAAAGCGGGAGTTTGGGTTCTGCCCTCCTCCTCCTTCACCTGCTCCTCAGTGCAAGGATAAGCGGCACAGAGGCGCCCGTGAGAGCAGTGACACCTGGGCCTCTAGCCCAGGCTGAAAAGCCAAGGCTGCCTCAGCAAGGGACAGGAAATTAAGGAAAATCTTCGCACAGCAAGAGGAAAAGCAACTATTTAATTGCCCGTGTCATGGGAGACGTCTTTATTTAATTGGTTTTCTCCCGTGACTGACAGGGTATATACATTTGCATTTGAATTAACCAGGCTGTCAAGCATTGAGCATAGTTCCCCACTGTTAGGCTGACATTGTAAAAGATCGAAATGCCCGGGTGCTCATGCAGCGAAACCTTCCTGAAGCAATGCTGGTTTTACAAGCACACAGCAGAGTAAGTGTAAAATGTAATTGGAGTTTACAAGCAGCATCTCTGCTTTAAGCACCTTGGATTACGTGGGTTCTCGTACTGGAAAACTGCAGCATGCCTGCCAGCCGGAGCTGCCGGCYGTCCCGCGGTGGGAGTGACAGTTTTGGGAGATATGTGGAGTGACATTACACGGGAGATTAGGTGGCTCACGGTGCTAAAACCAGCTGCAGACAGCATGGTTGCAGTCATGTGRGACACCTGAAATGAGGATGTTAGCTTCGGAAATGTTGACCTCAGTGCCTTGGAGGCAGGGATGGATGCAGGAATGCCGCAGGGCTCTCAGCTCTGCTGGGTCCCTTGGAATGCACCATGGACACAACTTTTGATGTTCCTCTGATCTCMTGTGACAGTTTGTTTATCTAAGAAATAAAACTTTCAAACAACACTCTAAAAAAAGCATCAGTACAGGGAAAGAAACAAATCCAGAATTTCTACAAACACACTTTTAAACATGCAAAAGTTTTTGTTTAGTGGACTCATCTCTTCTGTGATTTAGAGGYCTCCAGCCCCTCCTATTAATTTTACCTACAATACTACAGGAAGGTGTAAAATCTACGTGCCAGTTCTTTTATTTTACCATCACTGGTTTATATCTCCACTAGAGGACTAAGGGAAGCATGCCATCCTAATAGAAAACTATGAAAAGTCACCCCAGATGTCCACTGAGTTGATTTACATAATGACACTTTTTAAAAAAATACCATCAGTTGTAAAGTGTCAAGTTCATAGTAGTTAAGAATATATTCTGGGCATTCCACTCACAGTATTCCTGAAATACCTTCAGACCACTAAGGCACTAGTTTGGAGCATTTTACTTGTGCTGTAATTTACTGTGCAGCCMCAGGAAGGTTTGAGGGGGTGGCWGTGAAAGCCACTCTGAACTACCAAKACAGCCTCTAACCCAGTCAGTGCAAGTCTGGGTGCACTTGGAGAGTTTGGATCCACTGACGTGACCCCATGATCTCAGCCAAAACATTGGTCCTTCCAAGCCAGGGAAGAAAACTGGAGGGACRYTGGGGCCCAGCCCAAAGCCTTCCCWGGCACTGGAGCACCAGGCAGTCCCATCTCCACCCCTGCCACTGGCACAGTGTCTTGTGCTGCTGCCCTTCACATGCTGATGGATTCAGGGTGATATACACAGGATCTCCTTCAGCTCATGTACAAGAGTCTTGGATCCCGGTTGCTGGCTACTGTGTCAATATATTGTAAACACTCTTTACACCCTTAGTTTTAGCTCTCATTTCCTCAGCCCCTGAATCCATCTGCACCAAGAGCAACTGATCAAACAGCACAAACTTTCTGAATTCTTGATTAACCAGAGCAGATGGCCAAAACACAATAGATGCACTGCTATAACCAGGAAGATTAGAGCTCCCATTTATAGCAGTGGGACTGGTGCAGAAGTCTGAGTTTAGAGTCAGTGCTAATGCACTGGAGACTGTCAATATTTAAGCAATCAAAAGGRAGAAAAGCCAGATTACCTATTGTTTACATTTCAGTAAAACCTAAAACCCCCAATCAGTTGTCATGGTCTCATAGTATGARGTGCTGTACACACTGTTATTAAGGAGAGCAACTGGCTGTGGAGAATTAGYCAATCTCAGCAGTGGGCTGGGACTTCACCATCACTGCAGGGAGATGAGCTTATGGTGGATCCATCACTTCATGTCTCACTATTTGATGTTCAGATGTGGACAACAGCCTGGCTGAGAAGAGTAGGAGGTAGCTGAGCTAAAAAAGCAGAAGCAAGCACAACCACGCTGTGAAGCATCCAGTAACTGCTTTGCTCAGAGACGACCTTTGCAATAATTTAATTTCCTTTATTTTGGAAAGAGACTTCACCACKGCCCCTATGGACTCCCCTCACCTTATTTTTCAGCAGTTTGACACCCAGGTGCCCACCTCACCCCATACAATCTAGGACACCATGGGCCATGATCTCCTGCCCATAGCAGGCTCTGCAATCCCCACACACAGTGTCTGCTGCATAGGATCTCAAGCAGAGCAAGGGCTTTCACAATCCCTGTAGGGGATTTTGTCCATGGGTCTCTCACAGTGCTGAGGCACCTGAAGGCATCCCAGCAGCAAGCCAAGTGCTCTGTTGTAGAGAAAAGCAGAAAGCTGGAGATGCCTTGCAGAAACTCCCTTCCTGATGCCAGGCTAGTGATCAGGGTAATYTGACTGCAGAAAACTGTGGAGCATCAAAGGGAGAAGCGCTGTCAGAGCTCTGCCCATCCTGTCCTCACTTGCCCTCTGTCCACAGTCAGTCTCTGAAGCTCTCTAGGAAGGCAGGACAGAAAACAATACCGTGACACYCCGAGATAAAAAAATGTTTCTTCACACCTTGAGGCGACCCTGAAGCATGAGATTGAGACATGAATGTTCAAATTACCTAGGAAAATGAGAGATGTGGATGCAGRACTAGGAGATACCTCACTATCCATCAACTCAGCAGTATCTTGCCCATACCTGTTTACAGAGGCTATTGAATATCTCATAGGATTTGGATTAAAACAAATCTTTCCAGTGACATGAGGCTGCTTTCTGAGTATTTAGACTAAAGGCACATGTATCTCTCTGCTGCCTCTTGTATGTCTGGCACTCTGCTACCCTCTCTGCTTAGAACTCATGTCATGTTTCAGATTGAAATTTATCTGATCTCTTATCAYTGCATAATAATCTAACTCACAGCAAACCTGAAAGGCTGAGAGTTGGGGTTCAGTCTAGASAAGAGAAGGTTCTGGGGACACCTTCTTGCAGCCTTTCTGTACTTAAAGGGGTTTAGAAGAAAGAGAGAGAAGGACTTTTTACCAAGGCCTGTAATGGACAAGGAGCAATGGTTTTAAACTAAAGGACAGAGGGTTTAAGTTWGACATAAGGAAGAAGTTTTTTATGATGAGGGTTTTGAGGCACTGGAGAGATCCTGCCCAGAGAAGTGAGGGACAACCCACCTCTCAAAGTGTTCAAGGCCAGCTTRGATGGGTCTTTGAGCAGCCTGACTTCATTGAAGATGTCCTTGCTTATTGCARGGGGTTGGGCTTGTTGATCCTTTGAAGGTCCCTCCTAACCAAGCTATTCTACGGCTCTATGATTAGAGCAGTCAAGGATAGCAATAGATTGTACAGCCCCTACATGCTGCTGAAGGTTCATATAGTGGTGATGATCTCTTATACCCTTGTGTTTACTGAAACCACAGAAAGGACTTAAGCATCATATAACTGGCTTAGCTTTACASTGAATTACACTAAAGCCATGACACAATGAGAATTTTGTGAAATGAGAATCTCATTTTGTCACATGCAGAAGAGTCGCTCAAATGTCTTCTTTTGTCTCTTCTTTCCTTAACAGAGCACTATTTTTTTTTTTTCATCTCCTGCTCACTTGTCTCCTGTATTTACTGTTTTACACATAACTGAGTTTAACTGATTTATTTTAGACTATGGCCATTTACCCCAATGACTCTGCAGCATTCTYAGTCTGGTTAGCCACTGTGTCATGTTCAAACTTTTCAAACAAAGGTTTTATAGCCTGCTCAAGGCAGGTGATACACACAATAAATAACACTGCAGCTAGAGAAAGTTCTCAGGACCCAGGCTATGAATGGTTCCACAGACTGCTCTTTACCACCATGCTTGATGCCCTGCTAGGGAAGCATGGGACCCAGGGTCCCCACCTGGAACCCCACCTTCCCAGACCAGGAGTTCTAATTTTAACCCATTGCTGTRGGTGGAGGACAGGGATTGCATGAGTAGGAGAGGGAGGACCACRTGTACCCTGGTTCACACGTGTGCATATCTGCATGCATGGTCACCYGTGCCAACATGCCCATGAAAGTTGTAGTTCCTCTGTACACCAGCATGGCCCACATCCTATTTACATCCCCTATCATGCTGTGACAAGATCAAAAACCCCTGACATATGGTGTGTGCTGAACAAGACAGACATGCTAATTATCACCTGTTAGCAGGATTAACTTATCTCTTACTCCCTCTACAACTGGCCTTGGGCAGCACAAATATTTGCAATTTTCTTGGTCACACCATCCAGCTTTTCTGAACATCACATCTTTGAAGCCAGTTCTCCACTTCTGAGGAAATTCACCACTTTTTACAGATTTGTAAAAAAACCCCACCAATTGTTCCTCAGCTGGTTCTTTTAGTACTCCTAGGTGTAAATTATTCAGGCCTGCTGGTGTGAAATTAGTTTGTGTTAGCAGATGTTGGGTCACATCTTCTTTAATACAGCTCACAAGTTTTCTGCTATATCTGTAGTGCTGCTCACATAGTGTAGAACCACATTTATCTCCTGCTCATTTGGTTCTGAAGACAACTATCAGGTTATTGCTTTTCACTTTGATATCTTCACTATTTATGTGTATGCCTGACTTACAGATTTTTTTTGTTCCTGATGTATTTAAAAATGCACATTTGTCTGTTACAGAGTGACCTTTGATAATTTATTGGYTCCTTCAGCTTCCCTTATCAGTCACCAACATTTTAAAACTCCRATACTTGCTGTCATTTACTTTTGGTTTTTTTTCCCATCTGTTGCATATTGATTTTTGTAATTCCTTCTTTGAGGTTTTAGCATGACTCCTCCTTTTCTGTTATCCAGGGCAGGTTTCTGCCATGCTTTTTTCATGACAAGGAGGGAGACACCAGGGAGCAGGCTGGAAGTCAGCAACTAGTATAGTTAGTGATGCCCCTTTAGATTTTTTTCAAATCAACTGTTTTCAGTCAGTTGATTTTAAAGCTACTTTTAACTTTAGGAAATCTGCTTCTCTAAAGTTAACAGAATCATAGATTCATAGAATGGTTTAGGTTGAGACCTTAATGGTCATCTACTTCCAAACCCCAGAAATGGGCAGGAATACTTTCCAGTATACCAGGTTGCTCAAAGCTTCATCTAAATAGATACAGCTTTTTTAAATTCTATTTCCACAAAATTAATATAAGCACACCACAGCTGCCACAGCTTATGGAAGTGCTAATTTTTAGGTCAATGATGAGCTCTTCTTTCTCTGTCAAAACAAGGTAAATATTGATTTATTGTACATCAAAGGCAGACTTTTTCKGTTGAGAAACTGTAATGAATTTCTATAACTGGCTCTGTTGGATATCCAGCAGTTATGGCCCCTGCTTAGATTACTCAGTGATTCTGTCTTTATGCACCAGAGATGGTGCTTTCAGCAGAAATAAGGCAGAGYCTCTCGTGAAATGAGGGGTCCATGTCTGAGGTCACAGTTTTAGTTGCCCTGGTCACAGTTCAATTCTCAGGCATGCAGATCTCCCACTCCCAGGMTGCTGACATCCCTGAGACTTGGGTTGAGGCAGTAAAACCTTGGCTGGARAGCATCCCCGGGGCTTGCTCCTTCTCCAATGGGGTGGCCCCAGTGCCAGCATCAGTTCTCCCAGCTGCACTCCAGAGCTCACCGTACGAAGCATGTGGTGCAGTTCAGTGGTCTCTAAAACACTCTGTCCCAATTCTGAATTGAGGCATTTCTAGACTGGGATTCTTATTTGTCCATATTCCAGGGTAATGCAGCAGTATGCAGGTATACAGACTGATTTTTGAACATATGCTTTAAAAGTAAGAACTGTGCCACTTCCATCAGTGCCTCCTTTTTCTTTTYATTTAAATGTTAAATTAATAAAAGAGAAAGTAGGCAGTATCTGCCAATGTATTTAAGATTTGCCCATTAGAGATGTCTTTGTGCCCATATGCAATTTACTAAAGATTTTAATAACAGATGTTCACTCAAGAATCGTGCATAATAATGATAATCTTAACTCAGTATGCAGAAAGCAGATAGACCCAGAATAGGTTGTCGGAGTATGTTGATGGGTTAGACAGTGTAGCAATTTTGTGGATTTACTGAATTGTCTTCAGAGCTATAAATATTCATAACATCCATGGTGGAAACAATAAAGAAAGTTTGTAACATTGCATTTGTCATAAATTTCTTGGTATATTTAGTAAGACTCTTTTCTTGCTTTCCAGGTGGAGCTTCACACTCAGCRGGGCTCCATCTTCTTCATTTATGCAGTTTTTCCATAGCATTAATTTTTCTCTGTTGCCTGAGGCTTTTTTTGCATGGTAATTGAGCCAGTCCTTCAAATTATGTGGGCAAAACAATAATGTGATGCTTGTAGAACATAATTGCAARATCTTAATGAAAGGATTTTTGTTTGGTCTGTTCTCAGGCCAGGACCAGACCAATGTGCCATTAACCTTACAAATAGGAACAGATGAYTGGGGATCAGAGGGACTGCAAATTGCACTTTTTTCATTATTTACAAGTGGGAACAGAAGAAGTATGGGGGACATGCTGACTGAGAGGCGTTCTTCCATCATTACCACAGGAAGTCATGGCAATTTCAAGAGCTCATTTTCTAGAGCTAGGAGGAACTCAGTGTTTCCACTTCTCAGTAATTCACGAGACTGTTTCTGTCCATCAGTCAATTCCAGCCAATCCCTATTTTTTTATTTAAATTTGAGTTTCAAATTAGCTCAACTTCTCAGAGCACAGTTTAAACAGATTGAAAAGTTAGTAAGTGGATTTCTCACTTCAGAGAGAAATAAAGTGGCAATATGTACATCTTTCCACCAGCCTGATGCAGTCCAAACAGTGGGACCAGTAATGAAGCAAGGGTGGGCAAGGCTTCTGAAATCTTGTTTGTACAGGTTTTAACACACTTGGCATTTAAACCATTATACAAATTCAGGAGTRGGGCACAGGATCTTTTCATGTAAATGTGTAGGACATAGTAACAGATTATACTGCTTGGAGGAAACATTCCTTGACACTTAAGTACCCCTGCAAATTAATTTTGGAGGGACATTGTCCTTTTTCTCTGGAGGAAGGATGGGCAGGTCCTTTTTTTTCTCTTATATTTCTTGCACATGTGAGGTTAAGCTTTAGAAAAGATGAATGTGCTTGGAAGGACTGAGATAGAGAAGGGCAGTACTCTGTGRCAGAGCCTTTTTCAGCCATTTTTTCTTCCTACATTCMTGGGTCATCTAYATTARCTTTCCTTGCTGACATAAGGGAGAARGTCATTAATACRAAGCAGTYRTGGAAGAGGAGAGCAATCTGAGGCTGCCTGTAGCACCAGCTTCTCCACACWRCATAAAGTTACTTCCCTAAAAAAAAAAAAGCTAAAACCAGACACTTAGACATATGGAGCTAAATTAATTTAAAATCCCAGGGAAACATTTGATTTTTCCCCCCCATGCTTTAGTTGTTTTAATTTAATTTTTTGTGGCTGTTGTAGCAGGCATAAGTAAGTGGGTGAAGGTGTCAGGAAAAAAGCCATGAAGGAAACACTGAGGCTGCAGTCTTTGTGGGTAAGGTCCTTTCTTCCCCAGGGAGCAAAATTGCAGCCCTTCTATGCTTAGAAATTGGCAGTAGGGCTTTGAAGGCAAAGCCTGTTTATGCTTCAGGTGGTGTGCATTTTCTTGGCTCAGCTGAGGAGCACAAATATGGATGAAATATTTTTGTACCAACAGACAAACTACACCTAGGAAACGTTAACATCCATTTAGAGCTGTACTTTGGTTGGTATCTTTAGACAGTGTATCTGTAACTGCCTTTTTCATGCTACAGCTCCTTCTGTGTTTATATTTGAAGCTGCAGCTTTAGGGCTAAGTGCATGGTATTAATCAATGTTTGCATACTCCAAACTTTAGATTACACTAGGTGATGCTATCATTAGTTACATTAATATTAACACAGGGACAATGACACAGTTTTCCTGTTTCCCTGGCATAGTAACCTCAGTGGGAAAAGTATTTACCACAGGAAGACCTTGGGTGTACTACATTTTAGTGGGTTATGGTCATTTCAGTAGTTTCAGTTGTGAGAAACAATTACTCAATGAGCATGATAGAGATCCTAAGGGATGTGTAAAAGATATTTTCAAGGATTTGGTGGAGATGCACGTGCTCTGTGGGCTCCTACCAATCCACAATGAATTTTTGGGATTTGCTTAAGTGATCAGGTGTTCTGGGTTGAAGCAACACAATCACCAGCTTTCTCTTGGTGGCTCAGATACTGACCTGGAGAACAGGGACAGCACCAGAGTAACTGTGGCTGGTGTGGGAGGATTTCCTTAGCAGGGGAATCCTCACAGAGCCTCATGAATTGCAATTATATTAAGCACTCTTAGGRTAGCCCCATGAGTAATTCCTTTTGAGGGCTTCTTTGAGTGAGACTGCAAGCCAAGGAGCTGAYTGGCACCTATCCTGGCTGGGGGGTCATTGGCAGCTGCAGTATACATGGCAGGTTGCTGCTTCACAAGTGGCAGCAGAGAAATTCAAAGACTGAGCAGTAGTAAAAGTCAGCATCACTTTCTTATTTCCAATCAGATCAGCAACACAGTCCTTTTCATCTGGGCTGTCTGGCATGAGTTCTTGACTGTCTTTTTTTATTCAACTGAATCTTCAGAAGGCATATATTGAAGTTTTGGGCTTTGTTGTAGTACATGAATCATACCTCTGGTTTTTAAACATTTTCAAAAATTTATTTAAAAGCTGATAGGGAAAGAAGTTTAGCTGAAAAGAACTTATATATTTCAAGCAATAATTCAATAGTTAGAGACTTAATGTGCAAGCAGCAGAGGTGATCAGTCCAGGGCCATGTCTAGAACTGCTGCAGACAGTTGAACATGCAATGTGACACATATTCTCAGAGCCCATGTTACAACCTGGGCTAAAAATAAGGCCATGATAAGACCTTTGCATGAAAGTGAAATTCCAGGAGGTCCGTGGCCTCTCTAAGGTGTATAGGTATGTCCCCTTCAAAGGGGATTGAAACATTCACATGCTGGATGTTCAGTACAGGAAAGTTACGTGCCTCAGGCTAACTCATTGAAAAACAAATTGCAGGGGATAAAGCTGTGGAAAGCTTGTAGTATTATTTGACATACAAACTGGAAATACATATGCTGAAAAGGAGAACRAGCTGCTACTCAAATACAGTCTACCTTGATGATGTTCTGAAGAAATGCCAAATTAATTACAATTAATTTGTAATTAGTCCTGGCAGACTTGACCCTGCCAGGAAAGTAGTATGGAAAAGTAAAGGAGTGAAGGCATGTCTGAACCCCACTCAGAAGCCAACCAGGAGGTGCAGCTTTTTCACACCATTAACACCAGCAACAGGAAAATCCAGTGGTGCCTCAGCCCAAACATCTGCCAGGGGGGCCAGTTCCTYATGTGCAGCACCCTCTGTGCCCTCACCATGAGCAGCCCCTGTAGCTGCTGTCCAGAGCCTGAGCTGGTGTGGCAGAGTAGAGCTGCTGACACACAAACTGGAGAGATCCACTGACACATCAGCAAGGCAACTGGAAATGGGGATCTACCACATCAGAACTGAGCAGTCACACGTCAGTATTCAGAGACTAACAGAGATTACTAGAGATTTCTGCTTAAATTAACCCACCATCAAGGAARTCATGCAGATATTCAGCAAAATAATTTTGATTGTGAGGCTATTAAGAAAATATCTACCTGTGTGTCTGCACTTGAGAACTTATATTTTTGAAATCTGTTTTCTAGCTTTGTTTCTTCTGGGTTTTTTTTCTGTTCTTTCACTCCCATCCTTTGGGTCTACACTGAACCCCTTGCAAGCAAAACCTCCATCACATCTTCTCTTATATCTGCTGTAGGGGGCTTTATGCTAGAAGCTGTTGCAGACCATTTACATCCTTTTTTTTGACTACATTAAATGCCTCGTAGTCAGTGGCAGCATTCCTAGACATTTCTAATTATGTTCTGTCCAAATTAAATTGTTTGTGAATGCCATCTCTGATTAAAATGTTCCAATAGCTTGAAATGGAGTAATTTTCTAGCTCCCYCAACTCTGTTAATGCTAATAAAAATTAAACAGTTTCTCTATATTCTTTAACTTATTCATGTTCCTGGAACACAATGCTGGAACATATTCTCTCTCAGCTGTCTGTATTTTGTAAGACAATCCCTGAAGTAATCATGCTTACATGTCATRCTAATAATCATACAGTAAACATCTGCAGAAAGACCTTTGAATCAACTAAATTTGCAAATACCTTGATATATTATTAATTTCCTTTGACATTTCTCTTCTTTAAGGTTTACTGAAGACTTTCTGTGAGCTACTGTTTCTGTCAATAATCTATATCTGGTCAATGAGACTATAAATCGAGCTATTTCAACACCACTCCTTTAGTAATCTGCCTAGCACTTCTGTTTTATGACTGCAATATCCAGAGCATCATATTTGTTTAAGAGCCATGACGTTCTTCACCTGAGTTTATGATCTGRTGCTGGAAGGTTGTGCTTTGTGGTATGACAGCACTTAGTCCCCAGTTTTCAGAGTGCAAGTTAAAGAGGTGCTAAGCAAGCCTTAAAAATACTGTCTCACYATTGCAGCTGGAAAAAAAGGGAGCTGCAGAGCTTGGAGAACAAGTGGTTAAACAGCAAACAACTGAGCACGGTGTTTGCAGTACATGAAAGGAAAAGTCCTCTACGCAAGTCATCTGTATGGAGAAATACCTGCAAATGACAAAATGTCTAGATATAGTCTGCATAAAAATAAGTATGTAACTATAGATGTAGTTATGTATACACGAATATACATGCATATGTGTATGTATTTAAAATACATACAGAGATACATAGACACAAAAATATCTACATGGAGGGAAAGTTAGGTGTGCTGAGCAGGATATTGCATGTAATCAGAAGTTGAATGCATGCTTACCCTGCAAATAAAGCAGTTATTCAGGTAAAACAGTGCAGCACTGATGGACTCCTCTTTCAAATGCTGAGCTTTGGGATGATGCAGGCTCCAGCAGGTGGGGAGTCACCAGTGTCCCTATAGCCTGGGTTTGTGCTGCAGCATGGAGGGGCCCTGGTGTGCTGTGGACTTGGGCAGGGTGTTGTGCTCACTGCCTCTGCTTCCATCCCAGTGCTCAGTTCTGCTTTCTGAAGGAGCCAGGATGCTGGAAAGAGCTTAGAAATGGACTCTGGAGCAGCTGGTGGGATGTACCCTGCCATGTAAGAGGGCTGGSACAGCCCAGGACCCAGGCACCCACCAATCCCCAGGGAGAAGTGACCAAGGGGGAGCCAAGTGCGCCATGGACAGAGTGAGGCAGATCCTGGAAGAAATATCCAACAGTTTGTAATAATGACCCTCCATGCTAATTTGTGAAACTGTAGATCCTTTTTTCTAATTACCTTTTCTTTGCTTCTGCCATGTTCCTTAAATGCATATGTGAGTCRTGGCTTGCTTGGAGTGCCAAATACTGCCAGAGCAGGGCTCTAGCATATATGAAGCTCTGATGTTTTCTATTCCTCTCATTACACACACCAAKTTCAAATAAGTTTAATTCTTTGATATTCTTGGATTCTAAAGTACAGTTTTCTGAAAGGCTGAAATCATGAAAGACAAAATTTCAAATCAAAAAATATCTCTATGTATCTAGAACAGCAAGCAATAATGGTGGTTTTGTTTTCTGCARGAGACTCAGCAGTTCTGGCTACTTAACCTGGGTGCACTGAGTTAGGAAAAACTCTTGCCAGCTACGCCACCAAATAGCAATTAAGGAGGCAACATGCTCTTTGTAGCTTGAGAAAAAATAAGATTTGCAGGAGACCACTGTACTCACAGCTTGAAAAGTGTGGCAAAATCTCAGCCCAGTTTCCTTCAACACTRTTCTGTGAAGGGGTGTAAGCTGCTGTACACTTCTGAAGAGAAGTCTGTGATTGCACTTCCTGTGCTAATGCTATTTGGACACATATTAATGTCATTAATATCAATTAACATGCTAATGTCAGGGAGCCCTCTGCTTTGCCAGGTCAATTACAAATTAAATGAACTCAGAATCAACACACATGAAACTGAATGAACTGATGATGGGTGGCTGTGGTTTAAATTGAGAAATCTATTGAAAATACTGAAACTAAAAACACCAGAAAAAATAGTCTTGAGTAAAGAATTATTTTGTTTGTGTTTTTATTTCTGAATGGAAGGGAAAAGCAGGAATACTATGCTTGCATGTTGAGGTCAATAAACTATTTCCTTTTTTTGTTTGTTTTTTGTAGGTATAAAGCTATAGTAAGGCCAATGGAGATTCAAGCATCCCATGCACTGATGAAGATTTGTGTGAGAGCTGCTATAATCTGGATTGTATCCATGTTACTTGCCATCCCTGAAGCAGTATTTTCAGATCTGCACCCTTTCCATGACAAAGGGACTAATAAAACCTTTATCAGCTGTGCTCCTTACCCTCATTCAGATGGGCTGCATCCCAAAATTCACTCRATGGCGTCATTTCTCATATTTTATATTATTCCCCTATCCGTTATTTCGGTGTATTATTATTTTATTGCTAAGAATTTGATCCGGAGTGCTTACAACATCCCCGTGGAAGGAAATGTSCATGTGAGGAAACAGGTAGAGATTTGACTTTCTTCAAAAATCCACATTCTCTATAAATCTGRGAGCAGAGAGGGAATACAGAGAAATTTATACTGTGACAGACCATGTCTGTTGTATGGATTTTAATAGATTAGGTGGGGTAAAAGAATTAAAATGGATGAAAGAAGCCATGACACAGGACTAAACAGTTAAAGCATCTCCTCCTGTTTGTAAGTTCAGAGACTTTGGCAGAGTGGTTACCATGGCAAGMATAGCAGGAGACCCTTGCCAAGGCCTGGGAAGGTATTGACTAGGATGCAGGGAAAGGGGCAGAGAAGGTACAGTGTTTGCAGATTGAAGCAAAGGGGCGATATGGGAGAAAATTAAAACTTCACAAAGTTGCTTTGTCAGAAGGAGGACCTTGGATAAAGCCTTGCCTGTTTCTAAACAGTGCATTTACCTTGATGTATTTATCTTATTTGTCTTACCTCTTCTTTTTAACTGAGGTGTGCTTCAACCTCAACTAAACTGACACAAGCCACTGGTAGCTGAGCAATTGTCCTCTCAATTGCACCCAGCTGACATCTCCACCTTAGGCTGACCCAACACAATCATCCTACATAGCCTTCAGGTGCTATGCTCAAGCAGTAAGGCTGGAATGACTTGGGGTTTGCCGATCAAATGATGTGTGATCTCCGAAACCCTTTTTTCCTTYCTGAATGTGCCTAAATCTTTTCCCCTGCAGGCCATTTCTCTGCTGATTTGATGGCTGTTTTGATTAGTGGCAATAAAGTGAGCAGTACAAGCAGCCCTCTCCCCTTTGGTTTTGGGGAGGGAGCTCTAAAGAAAGCAAAAGGCCAGCCTGGTCTAGCACCCTCCATCCATCACTTGCGTCCTGCAGTGCATTCAAGGGTTATATGTCTCCATCTGAGCTAACTGGTATCGATTTCTTTATTGCATTGCTTCCTTTCTTTATAGTGCAGATGTGGCCTCAATAGCCCTATATCAAATTAAGAATACATTTTAAAAGAATATATGGTGTAGCCACGGAGAGCCCGTTCTCAAAGGATTTAATTTTCAGCCTGCTTGCTGGAGACGTTATCACCTGGTGCATGTCAGTCCTTCCTGAGCTCAATTCTTAGTCAGTGCCATTAAAGGGGCACRAAATGAAGTCAAAATGGGCTTGCCATGTCTCTCCTGCCTGCTTCCTGCTTGCAGCWGTCCTGAGAATAGATCAGCCTGTGGAAGATGCTCAGTTTCTGATTAAMCTGTGGGGCTTGGAAGCAGAGTGAGGATGGGGCAGTGTCCTRGGAGCCTGGCCAGGTGCTGTGGCCACACTGGGGCAGGAGCAAGGGTARCAGAGCTGAGGCTAGGAGCAGTTGCAGGCCATTCATATTCTAGTTAAGTACAAGAAGTGGGATGCAGCTAATTCCCTAAGGGTGTCTGRGGAGCATTACTCTGGGATTACTATGGAGGAGAATGTTAGGGAGCCCTAAAAGGTCAGCAGTATTACATTTTCCAATCCTGCAAACTCTGGCTGCACAACCCCTCCCAGGGACCTGTGCCTTTAGGCAGGTTTTTCTGGGCAACTCTGTCGTCTCATTTTGGGCAACCTCCTTCACAGCTTTTGTGTTCATTAGGAAAAGAGATGTGTTTTCCAGTGGCTTTGTTATCTTAATGTGCAGCTCTTGTGGACAAAAGACAAGGTATGGTTAACCTCAGCTCCCCTCGGGTAAGCAATACCTTTGGGTTGACTCCAAGCCTGTAGGAGTAAGCAAAACAAAAGTGTGGCTGGTCTGCATGAAGGTTATACTGTGTGCTAGCTGGCTTTGTGAAAGCACCTCTCTGACAAAGCTCAGATTACAACAAGAGGTGGTAATCCATCTGTTCACCACCTGTAGCTCTCTTCTGGTGGCTCCAGTGCTTTCAGCCGAAGGGTCCACCTCACTGCTGCCTTGGTGTTTCTCCAAGTACAGAATAKCCTCTCTGTTTCTCCATCCCCTTCAGACTCTGCCTTGGTCTCAAAGGGCTATGAGCTGTTGACAGCACTTTTGTGTACATACACCACATGGCCCCATGGCAGAATGTCCTGCCTGTGAGCTCTGTGAAATATCCCAGACTCCTACATGACAATTAGTTATAATAATAGTAATGATAATAAGGTAATTTATTAAAATTACATATGATTGTATATATTATGTGTGGATAACTAATGCAGATTGTCTGGCAACACTTTTGTTGCCAGAGCTGGGATTTTGCAAAGTGACAAGCCATTGGAATTTTATCTCTAAACAGGAAAGGAAAGGYTACTTCTTATGTAATAAATTTCCAGAATCATTTGTTTATAAGGGAAGCAGGTTGAGGAGAGACAAGGAGAGTTCTTGACTGTGTTCACCTGCAGTCCAGATTTCCCTGCTCTGGACGCACCACCTGCCATATGTTAGCTGGAAAGCTGCAGCACTGGCAAAAACAGTCAGGCCCTGGTCTGAGCAAGGACCAGCAGCTAATCTGTGTTTCTCTCTCTTCATGCAGATCGAGTCCCGTAAGCGCCTGGCCAGGACCGTGCTGGTCTTYGTGTGCCTCTTCGCCTTCTGCTGGCTGCCCACCCACATCATCTACTTGTACCGCTCCTACCACTACTCCGAGGTGGACACCTCAGTGCTGCATTTCATTGCCAGCATCTGTGCTCGGATCCTGGCGTTCACTAACTCCTGTGTCAACCCCTTTGCTCTCTACTTGCTCAGCAAGAGCTTTCGGAAGCAGTTCAACAACCAGCTGCTGTGCTGCAGAGCTCGCCTCCTCATCCGCTCCCACAGCATGGCCAGGAGCACCACACGAATGACTTCCCTCAAGAGCACCAACCACTCCCTGGCCACCTTCAGCCTGATCAATGGCAACCACATSTGCCACGAAGGCGGTGTCTAAAGGGCACAGCCAGGGACTCTGATTGCTGAGCGTGGCTGCTGGACTTTGCTCCGTGGGGACGGTGAGCAGCACACACACGCATGCACACTCGCATGCAAGGGGTGTGGTGTGCTCAGGGAACTCAGAGGAGCTTGAAGCATCCAACATTTCATCTTGGGCTGAGGTTGAAGCATCCAGCATTTCACCCTGGACTGAGGCATCACCAGARCATCAGATCATTGAGCACCAGCGCACAGGATCCCCCTGGGAAGTGCTGCTGGCCTTTCAAGGAGAGCAAAATGAGCATCTCAAGATCAAATCTGTTTTGGCTCTGCAGAATCTTCATCACTTCCTGCTCAATCCCAAGCTTATGCAGACTTACAGCAGTGATAAAGACCATATCAGGTGCACACAATTTGTCAGAACAGTTGCATCCATCACTTCCTGGTCTAATGTATTTTGACGTAGAAATAAATCCATTTAAATAAGGTAAATACTTTTACAAAGGAGTTCAATGAAGGTCATTTACAGACTTTTCAAGTATTTATTAATGTTCTGAGTACAGTATTAATTCATGGTCTAAAAGATATCAAGAGTTTACTGGGGCATGTCTGTRGCCCCATTTGAAATGAGCAGTATCTTGCACCACGTCAATGTGAAAGCAGTAATGTGAATAAATGTGAGTTGGAATATGTTTATAGCTTTCAACTGTGTGAGCTTTTGCTGTGTTGTGGAAGAGACAGCAGGGTAATTTCCAAGCATTACTGTTTTRTTCTTCCTGTCTTCAAAGGTGTGAGACAGTGAATGTTCCATCACCTAAGTGGTACCACAAAATTTTAGTCAGGTTTAACTAAGGGAAGGCAGTAGCAGCAACTGATGTACAGCTATTTTTCATGTGTAGTAGTGCTTTGTAAAACACCAGTTTTTCAGCAAAAGCTATCAGCACTTCAAGGTGTGATCTCCAACCTACATTTTTTTCTACTGTCTTTGCAGAAATCTGTGGAGACAGAGTGCCAAACCTGGCTAACAGATTGGAGAAACAGGTCTACTGTAACATTTRACTGAGAACAATTCCAGTGCCAGGTACCATCTATTGYGGAACAGGAGCACAGTGYCCTGCAGATAACAAACTCCTGAAGCGCCTGGGCTATAAGACAYGCAGTGAAGCTGCACACCTGATAAATAAACCTGCTGCCAAGWGAGGCCATAAACCAATCACTGTAGCAGAATATTGGGGTTTTAATGGCCTTTATCCTCTTTGATGATGATCCTTTTCATTACCACACCAAAAGATAAATGAAAGCTAGTAAAACTTTGTCCTGGGTTTGCTGTGTGTTTGTAGAAAAAGTCATGTGTGCAGTGTAAAAGCACCCAGTGTCTGCAGCTGCTTTGRGGTGCTGGTGGGAGCTGCTGTCTCCAAGGACTCAAACAGGCTCTGATGCCAAGGGCAGAGCTCTGAAAACTTCACCTGATTTTCCTTTTTGTCCTCTGGATGAGATTGGACACGCAGGTAGGTGAGCTCAGGAGGGGGCCACACCACTGTGCTGGTGTGCTGCTRAGGGTAGCACTGCCCTGTTCCCCACCAGCCCTGGGCACTGTCACCTGTGTGTCACACACCCTGTGTGTCACCCCCTCCTGCAGTTATAAGTGCCCCCACATCCCAATCAGGCTGAAAACTAATGGGATAGGGTTATTTTACATATGAGTCAATTCCCTTACTTGGATGCCTATGTCACTATGATGCTAATTTCAATTTACTGAGCTGAGGTCCTCATTTATTAAAATTTTCAGYGCTTTCCCTGATCTTTATTATGAAGCCACATACAATACCAGCAGCTCAGTCTGCAACCATTTCAGAGTTTCATTGAGTTCCAAGCTGTTTATGACATTTCAAARTGAGAAAAATATATCTGGCCTGAGGTATTTTTTATTAAATATTGTCTTTAGCTTCGTAAGAATTTAATCAAAGGCGAGCAGGAATTACATACTTCAACAGTGAACACACCAGGTGTGCTGCACAATRTGTCCTTCTGTTTGGTAATAAACAAGAGATTACTCTTGTTCTACAAGAGACTTAAAAAGTTTCTGAATTTTTGTTTCTGAGGGAAGGGGCTAAAGTCATAAATCATGAATCATAAAAATGAGAAAATCATAAATATGGGGAAAAGAGCACTGTTACAACTCCCTTARGGCTATGTTGAATCAAGTACCCTGTCTCCCTGAGAAAGGTATTGTTTTGAACACAGGAGAGCTATGAGGATTTAGAACCGTAGGTTTAAATAAGTGCTATTGATTATATACTTTCCTTTGAACTAGAGCTAGTGAATCCTCCAAGAACAGGAAAGATGGTTATGGCTCTGGTCTGAAAAGTGCTTTCCAGAAATGCAGCTGCAGGTTGTCCACACGTGTCACAGCCTCAATCCTACCTAAGTTGCTCAGTATTATTTAGTGATGGAGTTGGCACTGCTGGTTAAACTCGATGACCTTAGAGGTCTTTCCAACCTTAATGATTCTGTGAYTCCTTTTAACTWTGTTTTTGCAYCTRATAGGCATAAATTTAKGGGGAGCTCCATGCAAAACACAATCTTTTCATCAGAAGCTAAGATACATACAAGTTATTTTAATATTTAGAARATTAGATCAAGTTTTTCAAATGAGAAGTCAATTTTTATTAACATTCATCATTTCATTCAGATCCCTGGCTCCCTGTTCAGTATCTTTGAGACAATTGGGTAGATCTGTGGGGAAAAAAAAAATATTGGAAAAAGTTCCTTGCAAAAAGTATTTTGAAACACTTTTCACAAACTTGCTCTCATTTTTTAATGCCATTGAAAGAGCAAACCTAAGGATGAAATTGTTTCTATTTCATTCTCATATTAAAATAACGAAAATTATCAATGCAGCAGTTGATGTCAGGGAAGGAAGGAAGATTCAAGAAAGTTTTCTGAAATATCTCAGCATGTAACTGAAATATTTGTAGCTGCAATTATTTATGTGTGTTTCTCACCCCTTGTCTCATTACCTTGGTTTCAAAAACATGGTGTACTTTACACTGCTGCAGCAGCCTGATCCCTTATCTAGGGCTCTCTCAGTGTTTGCTGGCACAGCTGCAGGGCTGATTCTTTGAACCTGCAGTGTTGTCTGCAGCATTTTGTTTGTTTGGTAAATTTTCAAAGTGCCGAAGATAAAACCTGTGCCCAAGCCTAACCCAAGAAAACCTGTGCCCAAGATAAACTCCTGGCAGGCAGCTCCAGCACTGTGCACTCAGGTACTGCCCAGGCCTGGGAGGGTTTGCAGCCCCTGGCTGAGACCCTGGGGTGGCTCTCCAGCCTCCTTTCAGCTCTGCCCTCTCCATCAGCTCTCCACATTGCCCTGGTGACTCAGACCATGTTGTTTAAGGAATGCTGTGTTTCAGTGTCCCTGAAATGCCAGGCTCCTGGGACACTGAGGAATTTTCCACACTGYGTCCATGTCTAAAAGAGGAAAGGTGAAATTCCCTTTGAACCRGGGTTCAGTCTGCCCTGTCCTGTGTGACACATGGCATTTCAGCTATCTGCAGGGTGGGGTGTGGGAAGAATGGTGGCTGGGTTCGAATGTGTTACCTAGCTGGGCTGTATGGTGCTCCCACAGCACAGCTGTGCTCTCCCCCTGGTCACAAGTGCTGCCAGGCAGAGTCAATAACAGCGTGTGGCTGCCAATCGGTGTGAAATGCAAAACTAATGTTAAACAGGGATAGATCCAGCATCTGAAGGGGGACTACATGGAAGCTGGAGAGGCACTCCTCATCAGGAACTGTAGTGATAGCA
Source organism: Alauda arvensis (assembly GCA_902810485.1). NCBI lineage: Eukaryota > Metazoa > Chordata > Aves > Passeriformes > Alaudidae > Alauda > Alauda arvensis. The sequence goes on from CADDXX010000480.1 coordinate 639,893, forward strand.
CAGGCAGCAGTGGGTGCAGACTGAAAGAGGGGAAGTTCAGGTTTAGATATACAGGAGAAATTATTTCCTGTGAGAATGGTGAGGCACTGGAAGAGGATGTCTAGAGAAGTTGTGAACACCCCATCCCTGGCAGTGTTCAAGGCCAGGCTGGATGGGCTCTGCACAACCTGATCAAGTGGAAGGTGTCTGGGCCCAAGAGAGGGGGGTTGGAACTAGATGGTCTTTRTGGTTCTTTCCAAACCAAACCATTTTTTGATTCTCTATTGAGTAATGTTCATGCTTATATTGAGTTATGTCCATGATTTCTCAGGARAAATTAAATATGATAAAACATTGTTCTTAATCAGGAATTTAAGTTTTTCTGAGATTCCTGAATTCCCCTCCTGAACCTGGTGGGAGATGAAGATGCCCAGTAAATCACAGTTTTCAGCTGTTCTTGCTTTAATTTAGGATTAATCTGTGCATTTTGGCTCTAAAACTRTTTATTCYAGGTTTGAAAAATCACCACAAAGGATCAAAAAGTATAGAAACTTCTAATACTGACACCAGGTAAACCATTAAATTCCTCGTCTCTGTCTACAAGAGGCATTTTTCTTGCAGTACTTCCAAATATTGCCTTTTAGAAAATGTTTAAATATGAAAAATCAGAAGTGTGTTATTCTGCTGCATGGCAACAATAGGTGCAAGCAAGAGAAAATATCAGATGGTGGAAAGGAAGAGTTTTACTTTTAAACACAAATATTATTTAAGAAAATATTTGTTGAACTCAAATAGTTATTTTTAAAAATCCACCAAATAATATTTAAGGTAATTAGTTTTTCTTTGTTTTAAATAACTAACAAAAATTTAAAGCATCTCTATTCACCTGMCAAGAAAACAGGAAACCTGTTACTGATAAGTGTAATCCTGATTCTCCCAATTACCTTGATTTGTATGGAATGAATGCTATAGTTAAAATCCAGAAAATTATACTTTTATGCATGGTTTGGCAGAWATAATACACCTYCTTCCTCATTTTTYTGACAAAATATAWTTTTTTCACAGCAGAAAACCATCTGTGTGTATTCAGTTGGGAAAAAAAATCTGTCTTTCAGCCTTCTATAAAGGCAAGAAGCTCAGTGCTGCTAATCTGAGCAGTGAGCAATCCCCTGAATGTTAACTGCTCATTGTTAGAGCTGGGCCATGATAACAGGGTAGCTTATCCTCTCCATCCTAGGAAACCACAGCAGGTGATGGGCCTCTATCATTCACCCTAAATCAYAGGAGATTACTGATATTGCCCTTTCCAAGAGGAAGATGGCAGCAGTTCAGGAATGCAAGGAAATATTTCAATGGCATTGCTCAAACCTAATAGTTTTCTGCACCTTGCTGGAATATTTGTGCTACCCTTACTTGTTTTGTTGGTTTTTTTCCTTTTTTTTTTCATTTTTATGACTCTATATGTAATACTGTCATTTAACCCTGAAAATCATGGATGGAAGATAGCTGATTTTAGCYRATTTGGGTCTTCTGYAAATTGATATTTAGGAACAGAAAAATTGTTGTTGGGCTGTAAACATATATTTTAGCTKTGGTAGCTACAGACACCCCTCCCAGGTGAGTTCAGCCAGCCTGCAGGGKGTTCAGCAGATGAGCTGGAAAAGCTGCTGTTCCTGCAGCCCTYCCTGGCACAGGGTGTTTCTTGCAGGGAAAAGATCATCTCACCTGCATCTCTGCAGCCAGACCCTCCCCAGAGCCAGCAGCCCAGGGCCAGCCTGGTGCCCACACACTCCTTCTGCTCAGACCACCTTGCCCCTGACCCCCTTCTCCTCTCAGAAGGGTTGGCATGGTTCCACCCCTGCCGTCCTGCCTGCAGCTGGGACTGCCAGCAGCTGGACAGCCTCCTGCTGCACCCCTGGAAAAAGAGACTCTGCACATCTCCAAATCTGCTTCAGGCACCCTAGGTACTGTTCCCTTGAGCCCAGGCTATGGATCTCCTGTAACTATCCCTAGGAAGCCTRAATTTTAATTGTACAGGCCACCTTGAAAGGCTCAGCACCTTGAAATTTGTTGGAGTTTCATGAGGATTCCCCCTTAACCAATGAGTCCTCATTGGGTAGGGCAGCTGTGCAGGTCATGAAAGAGTTCCCCCTTGGAAAGTCCCTTACTTCTGGCCAGCTACATTAATATTATGTGTCTACCTTGCACTTTATAATAATTGAGCAGAGCAATTGTGAAATCTTAAAAGAATAGAGACTTCATAACAGTCTGCTTAATGCTGAGATTATCAATGAAGACTATGTCTCATTTTATATTAAAATCACATCTAAAACAAATTTTATAAGTGCTTAATTGCTTGTTTATGGAAATARCTACTTCAAATGATTTCTGTGATTAGCTTGACTGTTTTACTGTAAGTGGATATAAATTAAAGAGAATCAGCCCTAGAATTCTTTTGAAATAAAGGATTGAATCTATCTTAATGTAAATTAATTACACATAATGGCAAAATGCCTGCCTTATGCTGAACATCTCTTTGTTAGTGCTACTCTGTGTTTTCAAGGCAAGTCAGGTCCACCCAGTATGTTGCTTTGAAGTGAATGGATCTGGGCTTTGTATCAGCCCTTCCACCTGTGAAGTCAGGCAGTGTATTATCCACACCAGCATCTGTCTGCAGCTGGGTTTTAGTGGAGGTGGATCCGACATCAGGCTCTGTACTGAGGCAGAGAAGGAGGATAACACCTGTCCACTGAACAAATCTTCCTGTACAAAGCATTTCAAAGGTTAAGGAAAAAAAAAAAAAAAAAAAAAAAAGGTGATGTTTCTATCTGTTTTATGATTGGCCTAAACCCAAGTCAAAGCAGGCAGAAATGGGTGGCCCACTGGTCCTGGAGGTCAGCAGCAAAGTTGAGCATAGTTCTAAAGGTGTGGGGTGCCACTCTCCTCCCTGTAGCACTGATAAAAGCAGGCACCCATCCTTGCTGAGCATCCACCTTGTCCTCACCAATGCACAGAGATGGACTGGCACATCCAGAGCACATTATACCCCCTGTTTTGGACACCTCCCTTTGCATGAGACACAGTGCCCCAATTCCCACCTCCCAGACCAACTGTAGGTGCCCACGTGGGCTGAATGCCTAACTTTGAAATGGCTGATGTCTGTCCAGCTAAGGCCCACCACACTTWCCTGAGTCTCTCTGTCCAGCCCTGTCTCCCTGCAGGCCAGCAGAAGGATGCTGCTGATGCCCCATTATTCTGTTCTCACCAGCTGCTGCCCTGTCACCATCTCATGTCACCTTAGGCAGGCTGTAAAGAGAGTTTAACAAAGTGAAGGGGTCTTTTACTCCCCACAATCAGCTTAATGAGGCACGTAGGAGACCTCTTCAGATGGTGGTTCAGGTCTTTGCTCATTTGTCCCTCTGAGGTTATCAAACTCCCCACTGGCATGATAAAGGGGAATTAGCTGTGAAAACTCCCAATGGCCACAGGGACCCTGTGGGACAACTTTATACAACTTGCTCAAGCTCTGTTAGACCAGAAGTCTAACTTACAGCCTGTCTCCCTGTGCCATGTGGTTACTCATGTAGCAGACTGAATGGGGAAGAAAAGTCAGAATAAAAATGTCTTATTGCCATAGATTCATTCAGAAGACAATTATAGCAAACCCAGAAAGTTCTGAAGCCAATCTCATGCCTGCAGTACTTACACTTTTGCTATCTTTGGCAGAGGCTGAAGGTAAAGAGCAAGAGCAATGGTCCCTGGTCTGATACACTCATATGTGCCATGAAAGGGACAATCTGTAGGAAAAAATGTAATTTATTGATGACCACAAAGGAAAATAGGGAAAATTGGGTGTGTTTCGCCCTGTAAGTGTAGTGTTGCATTTCAGGGAGGAGGCAAGCTATATCTGAGGGACAGAGTCTAGATTGAAAAACACTAATTTTATGCCCTCACTCAGCAGTTAGCAGTGTCCAGGCAAAACTCACCTCTTTCCAAGAAGTGRAGCCCTTTGAGGGAGTGGTGAGCATTACACTCCAGGAGGGCATTTCATGCTCAGTTGTTTGTTCATGGAGGAAAAATCATTGAGCACTTCAAATTGTTCTGAATGTGCATTCAGGACCAGTTGCTGTCAATCTAGAACAAGCCAGRAATTGATTCAGGAAGGGTGGCAATCTATTATCATGACGTGCACTTAAAAATGTCGTAAAGAGACCACACAGTTTTTGCTTTTTATAAAAATTATAGCAGCAAGATGAGAAGCCACAGACCAGCTCTGAGGACAGCTGCAGACACAGCCCTCTTCATTTCAGTTTCCAAGTGTATGTGTGCAAAAGCTTAGTTACAAACTACAAGATTGTACATACTTCATAAAATATCTGTAAATTTGATATCTCCTATGAATATTATTTATTGCTTTGTAAAGTAATGTATGTACACACTCAGCCAGATGTATAGAATGTAAATATCTTGAATTGCTGTGCACAGAGGCAGTGCAGTTTATTTTATTTGAAGCATGCTTTGGTTTCCTTTTCCAGAGGCTGTATAATCTGCTGTGAAAAACAGTGAAAAATAATTTCCCTATTAAAAAAAAATTTTGCATTAATGTCAATGTCTCAGCTCTCTTGAAATAACATTTAAAAAGAAATTTAGGAGAAAAAAAGTCAGAAAGTGAAAACATGTTGCAATTTAGTTTTTTTTCTGTGACTTTGATGTATTTTCTACTTTTATACACTATGCTTTTAAAATTGTTCATGAATGGCCTCTACATAAATATGGACTCAGTTGAAGACTCTGTCAAACGTGAATATTGAATTGCACGAAACTTACAGCTAATAAAGCATGACAGACAAAATAGATGACATCTGTTGCTTTTTAATTAGAAGAAAACCCACAAGTTTCATAAGCATTTTTATCCACTTGCTTTTGTGTCAATTTTCAAGCATTAGAAAGGGTTATCTTCCAGTGACCAAATAGAAAACACCAGAGGCTGTGCCACCAAAAATCCCACTGAGAAGCCTCATCCCAGGTCCAGTTGGCTCCCAGGGGCAACACTGGGCTGGCAAGAGGTGTGCACACCCAAAGGGTAGAGGTTTTTGAGATGTGCAGGACTCCCATTTCTGCTGCCCCTGACCTACAACAGTGGTGGAGATGCAGATGCAGAACCGAGGAGCTGTGAAGGGAGCAAAGGGAGAGAGGAGGCCACAGACAGAGCAATGAAAAGCTGCAATCAGCATTGCCTGTCAAAACAAAGGGCTCAGAGCAATTGTATTAGAATAATTGCATTCACCTAACAGTTATTGGCTGTGAAACTCAGCTGCATAAGGTTGATTAATTAATGGAAAAATACAGAGGCATGTTGTGAAAGCTCTCCTGTGATATGTTGGCATTGGTGGGCTCTGTGTCTGGCTCACTGGAAAGAAATTGTGAGTGACCTTTGCTTCAACATCCATTCCACTTTGAGCATCTGTTACACAACAGTGTTGGCCCTCTAAGAATCAATTGCAGCTCACAGCTTTTAGGGGATGTTGCTTTTGTGGAGAGTTACTGAGGTCATCAATCCAACCCACCAAGTCTGTGGCTCTTTTCCATCCTCRTTACAAACATTGTGAGCTGGATGCAGATATTAGGAATGTAGAAGTGCTGCAGAAGGCAGAATGTCACACTAACTTCAATTTCTTGTGCTTGGCATTGTTTGATTCAGATTCATAATGCAGCTCACACTTTGTTCCATATTTGACTTACTATTAATATTATTATTTAAAGCTTAAACAGTATAGACAACTGGCAAAAGACTGTTTATTGGAAAGGTTCTCTTTACATGTTTATGCCATCCCTCATTTAGGACTTCAATTTCTTTTTCTATCCTGTTGGCTACAGTTCTGTTATATATTATTATACAAAACTGCTTCTTATTGCATTATCTTGCAAGTGATCTGTGTATTATAATATTAAACACTATGAAATAATCTGAATAATGCATTTGAGTAGGTATTTTTCACATATTACGTGTGTCAAAACAGACCTTTCACTGTGCATTTGGCATGAAAATGTATGGAATACAGTAATATGCCATTAGTTTAAATTTTTTTTTTTAATGTAGCATTTTGCACAAGTTGGAAGGTCCTGATACTCACTGGAAAATCTCTAGAGAAAAGTGTTGTGAGACATCTCATAGCACTGCATGCAGTGAAGTGCCCAGAGACTGCACACTCTGCAAGTCTGCAGTCTGGTTTCTCTCTGCTCAGGCAGACAAGGCTGGTATGAGTTGTGCTGGCACA